>CM073464.1:21242500-21495000 GCA_037074535.1 Gleditsia sinensis
ATTTTTTTTTGTTAACTTAAGTTCAAATTTTTTGAAATGTATTCTAATAATAACATCCTAAAAATTAATTTAAGAAGATTTAAGGTTGACGTGGCCATGTACCAAATTAATATGTGAGAATATATTTTTAAAATTTTTAAAATAGAATTTAAAGTTGATGTGACAAAATATCAACTAAATTTTTTTTTAATTTCACATAAAGCGCCAAAAAAAAACTTATTCAATTTTTAGCTTTTATTCTTAATTTAGTAAATCATTTTTTCAAGGAGTCCATTTATTGTCCGTCACTAAGTCATAATAACCATCGATAAACTATAAGATCATGTGGAGAGATTGACGATGTGTCAGAATAAGATTGTGACACATGACACACCTTACCGTCAATAAATCACTATCTCAGGATGGCCAAAAAGTGAGAGCTAAGAAAAAAGAAGAAATGCAACCGAGCATCCTCTATTGAACAGAATCCAATTAAAGTTTGGTAATAATCCTCCGTTTGACACACCACTTAAATCTAACTTTCCCACTGAAATATTATTTTAATACCACTTAACACTGACCAAGAATGCTCTGTTTCTGGGTTGCCTCGCTGTCCCACCTCAACTGCCCCTCTCTGAGATCTGAGAAGGGGCCAGTTCCTCCACCTTCATGTGATCTCTTAAAGTTTGTGCATGAGTGTTTGGAATATACAAGCTCAGATTTTTCTCGCTTTGGATCAATTTTAACTGCGTTTTATAAACAACGTCAGTGAAAAGAGTTATACTTCTACCTCTCATGGAGATCTCTAAGCTCTGCCAACCAGTTGCTTTGCCTCCTGTCCCTTTCGCCAAACACTATTCTGGGCTATTTCATTAATCGCCTTCTCATTGCTTTGGTATCATTATATATGGGTCTTCTTCAAATTAACCTCCGTTTATTCTTGCTTCAAGTTATCAACTTCCACAGTCTGTAATTTATTCTCGTATTTATTATTGTATTGTTCTTTACATCGCCACTGAGGAGGTTGTATTGAGAGTTGGAGATTGGTATGGGATGAGGGTGGTTCCGTCATTGATTCTGCTGCTGGTGAAGATCTGCATCATTGGCTCTGCTTCAGCAGTCCAAGGATCCAGAGGTAGGAGCTTAATTTTCAGAATTCCTCGTTTAAATTATACTTTTAGAGCCTTTGCCTTATTTGCTAGAGCTTATAGCACCTATGATCAAGCTTGTGCTTAAGCTACAAGCACTTGATCTGGGTCGACGTAATTTCCTTTTTTATGTTGTTATAACTGTAGCACCGAGAACCTAAAAGTTGGTCCAATATCAGACATCGGATGTCTTTTTTTCTTTCTATCGTCTGCTTGCATTACTTAACGAAATTAAATTTTAATTAGTGAATAAAACGTAACGCGAGTTTCTCTTTTGAACCCATCTCTTAGTCCACTCTTATGCTTATGAGGCCATTTGCCTTAGAAGTAGAACCGAAGGATATGGGCTACTTACAACAAATGTGGCTGATATAAGGTTGTAATCGAGGTTTTCTACAATTCATAACTTGCCCCATCAATCAGTCATCTAGTCGGACAATTTTGGGCTTGCCGATAGTTTAGATTTATAATTTCCTTTTTAAATTTCTTTTGATACTATCTTCTTTTAGGGTTCACTATATCTCCATCTGCAGCATTCTTTCCTGTCTTTCCTCCTAGAGAAGAAACACTAGGACCTCATCCTATCCAGCATGGAGAGTCATGGAGAAGTAGTGCACCAAGCTCACCATCAGAATCAGATGGTATATCCAATAATCATGCAAAAAGGGTTTGAATTTTGATATTTTTAATTCAATTGTTCATAGTCCCTACTACTTTTTTCTGCTGTTTTATACTTTTCCTTTCATCTTTTTTCAGGGTATGTTGTCTCCCCATCTCCAGCAACCATGCCAGTGTATCCTTCTCCTAGAGAATCATGGAGAACCATTGCCCCAAGCACACCAGCAGGACCAAATGGTAATCCCATTCTCAGTATGTTAAGTCATCATAGGATAATCTGATCAAAAAGTTGGTTTTCTGCCATTCAGGGCCCTCATTGCACCCTCCAGTACCACCTCCTACCTCAGCTCCAATGCCTGAGAATATTACAGGGAGTGAGCCATCTGCATCTCCAAGTCCAAGCGCTATAATATTATCACCACCATATAAGGTTGTTTCTTCACCCTCAACTTTACAAGGCCAACTGCCACCATCAGTACAGCCAAGTCCATCTCGAAGGAAAGCACCTACTTTGATGCCTCCTGTCTCCACACATGATACCCCAGGTACATGGCTTAGTATTTTATTTTTAAAAGAAGCGGCAGAGGAGTCTAGCTTCCAATTGATTTTGACTGATATTCTGCTCTTCTATTGCATCTTAAACAACCCCTGTTGTAATACCTTCTGCTTATATGCCAAAAAATCCACCAGTTGGCCAACCCATTGAACATGATTTGCCACATGTTAATAAAAGGAATGCAAATGAGAGTCACAACCTGGAGCCAGTTTCACCAGGTATGTGATGAAACTCTAATCATGTCACTAGAATTCTCACTGGACAGTTATAAAGTTCCTTGTCATCATCACCAAATCTAGTTGGTATTGACCCAAAATATGCTCTTCAATTGCATATTTGAATAGCCCCAGTTGCAGTACCTTCTACAGATTTTCCCAAATATTCACCAGCCAACCCACCAACTGAAGATGGACGTTTGCCACCTATTGTTCATAAAGGGGATGCAAATAAAGGTCACACCCGAGAGCCATCTTTACCAGGTATGTCATAAAAGTCTTGTCAAGTTGTCTGAATTGTTAGAAGGTGGTTCTAAACTCTTTTTTATCATCTCCAGCCACCAGTCAGTATTGACCCAAAATATGCTCTTCTGTTGTATTTTTAACAGCCCCAGTAGTATCTTCTACCAAATTGCCAAATAGTTCACCATTTAGCCAACCAACTGGACATGGAAGTTTACCTCCTACTGTACATAGAAGGAATGCAAGTACGGATCACACCTTGGAGCCAGTTTCACCATGTATGTTATAAAGCTCTTGTTATGTTGTCACTAGAATACTACTAGATAGTTCTAGTTTTCCTTTTCTTTATTGCCAGCTTTCAGTTTGTATTGACCCTAAATCTGCTGTTCTATTGCATTTTGAACAGCACCAATTGCAATACCTCCTGCCATTTTGCCTAAAATTTCACCAGTCAGCCAACCAACTTCAACACCTAATGTTCATAAAAGGACTGGAAATCAGGGTCACATGCCAGAGGCAGTTTCACCAGGTATGTGTTAAAAAGTTCTTATCACATCATCTCTAGAATTCAACTACATGGTTCTAAATTTAATCTTTTTCATTGAAATGCTGTATCTGTTGCATCCACGCCATGGAAAGTGGGACGTAACCTACCAGTAGCTCATCCTATTTCCCCAAATTTAAATCCATCCATATTTCCTGGTAAATTTCATTGCCTTAATTTACTAAAAGACAACAATAATAACAAACCAAACTTTTTTTCACTAAGTCGGGTCAGCTATATGGATCAAATAATGCCAAAGTAGCTTATTATAAATAAGATCAATAGAGAAATTATTAATTATTAAATCCTTCCTTATGATTTAACTTATTATTTTCTTTGGTTTCTCTCTAACTCTAACTATTAGGTTACTTTTTATCTTATCTACTCTTTTGGTGGGTATTGTCGCGGGTACACCAAATATAATACCTCATTTCCAAATTAATTTGGGAGTAAAGGTCGATTCTACAGAGATTGGTATTATCTTTTATGAATCAAATAAAAGGAGGTTGAATGCTGAAAAGAAAATAATAAAGTAAAAGAGAATGGTTGCAAACAAAATAAAAGAGAGTGACCAATGATAAAAACGTTGGTTTAGTTTGATATCCACATTAAGAAATTGCATTGATCATTGACAATATAATCAATCTTTAATTGAGTATCTATCATTGAGATTCTATTCTTATTCCTCTTTAAGTTTAGTAATTGATGGCGATCTCCTCAATTAACTCTAATTAACAAGTAATCTTTTAGCATATAGGTAAAGTATAACCTATTAATCGCATGAAGAATTAGAGAAATTGGTAGAGCTAAACAAATATAGACACATCGGTTATATTTAATTTAATTAATCATTCACCATAAGTTTAATAATTTATAATCCAAAATATTAATTCTATTTGCCTCTTGAATCATGATAATGAAAATTTTGTTCAAAATACGATTTAACAGTAGATTGAAACAATGAAATCATTAGTGTGTATCCTAGATATCAATTGAAACAATCATAGAAATAAGAATGAATGAATAATCAATACTCAATTAAAATTGATATAATAAACTCAAATTCACATCTCACAATACATAAAAGATCTGAGGTTTTAATTTTCTTTAACCAACAAAAAGAAAATTAGCCGCGCAGGGCCATAAGAAAATTTAGAGAAGAAGATTAAGAATTTGATGATTTGATCCTTTTTCCATGCTTGTTTTTCCTTTTATTTATAGGTTAGAAGAGCCTTAAATGAAGTAGGATTGCTTTTAAGTTGATTCTCGGGCTTTAATTGATGTCAAAAAGGGCTTAAAATCACACTTTTTTTACAACGGGAGTCGAGCTCTACGGCGGTACGGACATCATCCATCAACCAGCTACGTAATGCTGCAGCACTATGATTTTTCTAGAATTTGTAAGAGCGGTCAACATGACAGTCGTAACTCTGTCTCTTAACTTTCTAAAGCCACTGGAATCACCTTAATCAGAGTTAATATGAGGGAGATATATTCAAATTAGTGATCAAAGGTCAGGGTTCATCCTGCTGTATTGTGATTCTGATTTTCTAGCTCTATAACACTCTGAAATCTCTCGAATTTGACAAAGTGTTCAACATGAAAGTTGTAGATTATTGTCTTTAACTTTTTCTAGCCACTTGAATTACTTTGATTGGAGTTCATATGTAAGAGATATGGTCTAATTAGTGTCAAAAGGTCTGGAATCGCTATAATTCAATATTTTTCCATGAATTTCTTATCTTTTTCTTGTCTTTTTTTCTTCCTTTATTCCTACAATACAAAACACAAAATTAAGCTAATTCTTAATCATATTTTACTTAAATCAAACAAAAAGTAAGTTTAAAAGTATTAAAATCATGCGTAATTATGAACAAATTATCTTTTTACTAGGGCTTCAATATGTCTCCTTCACACATGGTCAAAACATCTTATGCTAGATTTTACCATCTTCTCTACAATAGGTGTTATCTCAAATTTTCTCTCTAATGCATTCATTTCTAATCATGTATCGTCTAGTGTTTTCACACATCCAACGGAACATTATCCTCTCTATAATATTAAATTTATTCTCATGTTGTCTTTTAACTATCAAATATTCAGTATCATATAACATTGCAGGGCTTATAGTTGTATGGTATAATTTTTGCTTAATATTGAGTGGTACTTTTCTATCACAAATTATATTTGAAGCCTTTCTCCATTTCATCCACCTAACTTGAATCCTAGTTATTACATTCTCTTTTACTTTTCTGTCATTTTATATAATGAATTCAAGATATTTAAAACTTATGACTTGTTTTATCAAATGATCAATTCTATTTGTAGTAGTCGAACACACACGATTCACATCATGAATCATGCAATTCGCTTTGATTCAGATGGCCATCGATACAAATTGGTGGCCAAATCGTGATATGGCCGGAATCACTATTAGAATTGTATAGATTGGTATGACTCTGGCACAAATCACAGAATTGTATGATTCTGTGATTTTAGCATGCGTCTATTTCCTTTACACACTTGTGCGAGCTTTTGCTATGGTTGGGTAATGTTTTGTTTCTTCTTCCCAAAACCCTAGCCTCATCCTTTGTTGTCGTGCAGCTGTGCGATAGTATGCTCCTTCTTCTCAACCTTCAGCTCCTTTTTTTTCACTAAAACCAAAAACACAGTCTAGCCTCTTTCCACTCTCTATTTTTTTAAAAAGGGTTTAGCGTTTGTTGCATTTGTTCAACAATTTGATTTTTTAATATTTATTTATTTATTTAAAAAAAGTACACAAAATAATTTTTTCTCTTCATAATTTTAAATCTATTCAAATTTAAAAGATTTTTTTTTTTTAATTTTAAACCTATTCAAACTCATTTAAATAGCTAATTATCTATTCTTTTTCATAATTTTTAAGAGAGATAATTATATTTAAAGTTATTGAAATAAATATATTATTTATATTATCTACTTATTTATATTTTATATTATATATTTTAAACTATTCTTTAATGTGTACCTAAATTTTACGATTCGATACCATTCATGATTCATGATTAAAAAATAAGTCATATGATTTATGATTTGAATCGCGATTCAACTACTGTGGTTCTATTTATCTCATTGTTTTTTCTTTTGTTGTACTTATGCTGCACCAATTACATCACCAAGAAGTGCATTTCCTGTAAACCCACAGTTTGTCCACCCTGTTATACCAGAAGTATCTCCATTAGATTTACCAAGTGCATATTTTGAAAAAGGATTTTCCTATTATTTTTTCCACCCTCAACAATTGGATCATGCTAAAAAATGACAATCATGACTGTAATGTGATTTTTCATTAACATCACACGTCTCATCTTTGCTCCATGCATAAGAGAATAATAATAGAAAGAACATGAAAATGTTTAACAAAGAAAAGTTGTTTGATGAGGTATGTACGCAGGATGCTCAAAAGAATTAAAGATGATAAATAAAGAAATAGAAAATAGAATATGGAATTGGGTTATTTAATTTTTGTATGTTTATGCAAATATTTATAGGTCTATTCTAGAGATAAAATAGGCAACTAATTATCCTAGTAAAAATAGGAAACAAGGCTGATTCTGTCTAGCCCACACAACTCTCCTAAATAATTATAGAAAGTCAACTAATAGCAGAATCAGAAACTAGCTAATAACATAATAAGAAACTATATACAAATGTAGTGGAAAATATCTAGTAAATATTTTTGGTAATTACACTAGCAAGCATACTGAAACTATAGGGAGATAGTTTTGGGAGTTAATAACTCCAGTAGCTCTTGGATTTTGCCAACACTCTCTCTCAAGCTGGCATGAAAATATCACTCATTGCAAGCTTGTTGACAATGTTCTCATAATGTGCCTTAGGAGGTCTCTTGGTTAGTACATCTTTTGTTTGTTTTGCGGTAGGGACGTATGACATGCATATCATACCACTATCAATCTTCTTCTTAACGAAATGTTTATCCATTTCTACTTGTTTTGTTTTGTCATGTAGAACCGGATTATGTGCTATAGAAATAGCATCCTTGTCATAATAAACTCTAATACAAGTATGTGTAGGAACCTTCAACTCTTCTAGGAGTCTTTTTATCCATAATACTTCACATAACCCATGTGCTACAGATTGGAACTTTGCCTTAGCACTACTTGCAACAACACTTCGTTTCATACGTCTCCAGCTTACCAAATTTCCTCTTACAAAGGTGCAATAGTAACCTAGAGTAGATCTTTTATCACTTATATTGTCAGCCTAGTCTGCATCAGTGTATGCCTCTACCTGTAAATGACCTCTATTTTTGAATAGAAGTCCTTTTCCTATAGTCCCTTTGAGATATCTTAAGATTCTGAATACTGTCTCAAAGTGTGTAGATATAAGTGAGGGCATAAATTGGCTCACCCCACTGATTATGAAAATTATGTTAGATCTAGTATGGGCTAAATATAGAAGTCTCCCAACTAACCTTTGATACTTCTTTTGGTCAACAACCTCATCAGCTGTTGCCATTTCTAGCTTTACATTAGGTTCGGTTGGATTGTCAGCTGCCTTACACTTAGTCATTCTAGTTTCCTTGTGTAAATCAATAATATATTTGCACCAATTAATAAAGATACCTTCCTTAGACCTTGTGAATTCCATGCCTAGGAAGGACTTCAGATTTTCCAAGTCATTGATATCAAACTTAGTCTCCAATTGCTTCTTCAATTTGCTAATTCCAAGGTAATCATCCCCAGTCATGATTATGTCATCTACATAGACTATGAGAATGGCCACTTTACCTTCAATGGAATGTTTGAAGAATAAAGTGTGATTAGCCTAGCTTTGTGTAAGTCCATGCACCCTGACAACATCTCCAAATTGTTCAAACTAAGCCCTTGAGGACTATTTTAGTCCATTCAAGAATTTTTTCAATTTGCACACTTTGCCTCTTAAGTTTTTCTTCAAATTCGAGTGATAAGTCCATATACACCTCTTGCAAGTCTACATTTAAGAAAAAATTCTTAACATCAAATTGAAGAAGTGGCAAATCGGAGTTAACTGCAAGTGAGAGAAGAATTCTAAAGGAATTAATGTTAGCAACAAGGGAAAAAGTCTTTTGATAATCAATACTAAGTTTGAGTAAACCCTTTTGTTACAAGTCTGGTTTTGTATCTTTCCACACTTCCATCTACTATACATTTCACTGTGAACATCTGTTTGCACCCAACAAGCCTTTTTATCTTTGGGCAGGTCACTAACACTCCAAGTGTTATTTTTTTAGGACATTCATTTCTTCCGTCACTGTCGATTTCCAATTCAAGTCACCCAATGCTTCTTGAAATGTTCGTGGAACAGAGGTTAGAGATCCCAGACAAAAAAGCTTTATGAGAGTTTGACAATTTTTCATGAGACAAATATTTTGCAAGATACTTAGTATATGTTTAGGTTCCTTTTCTTAAAGAAATAGGAAGATTTAAATCAGAGATAGGTGAAGCAAAAAAAATAAGAGTAGAGAAATGGAAGAACCAGCACTTGGCTCTTTTAATTTCACATCTATTGGAGAAATAATTGGAACATTGATACTTTCGTGAAACTTTTTTCTAGAGTAAACCTGAAGCTCAGGTTGAGGACTATCTAATAAGATATGATCAGGCATAGTAGAGTTAAGAGTACTAGTTTATATATTCACAACAAAAAAGTATTAGGATTAATTAAAGGATTAGATACCTTTGGAACAAGTAAAGTGTCCCAAAAAATTATTATTTCCTTCCATTGAATTCTCCCCTCGAAGAAAATTGTTGTGAAAATAGGGTTCATTCTCAACAAAGCTTATATCCATGCTTTCAAAGAATTTTGTACCCCTTTTGTTATATGTATATCCAATAGACACATTTTTTAGCTTTTGGATCTAATTTTGAGTGAAAATTAGTTGGTATATATACACATAACAAATGCAACCAAAAACTTGGAAGATAAGTTGTAATCCAAATTGTGGGATTTTTTTTTTTAAATTTGTAAAGGTGTTTCAAATTTCAAAACTTGAGATGGCATTATATTTATGAGATAACAAGCACTCAAGAGTGTGTTACCCAAAAGATATTTAGAAATATTCATAGACAACATAATGGCTCAAGCAACTTCAAGTAAATCTCTATTTTTTCTCACTATAATTCCATTTTATTGTGGAGTATCACGACAAGTTAATTGATGGTTAATATCACTTTACAAAAGATATGTTTCTTAATATTTGTTAAAATATTCAGCCCCGATATTGGTTCTTCAAATGCCAATTCTAGTTTGTTCATATGGAAAAAATCTTTAATGCATTGTTCAACCTCATACTTCTTTTTCAACAAATAAACCCAACATATTCTGGTATAATTATCAGTAAAAGTTACAAACCATTTTTTGCAAGATAGTTTATTAACTTTAGATGAGCCCCAACATTACTATTCAACAAAAATAACAACAATTAAACATTTTTTTCACTAGGTGAGATTGACTACATAGATCAAACGACGCCATAGTGGTCTATTATAAATAAAATCAATAGATAGATTATTAACTATTAAATTTTTCTTAATAGTTTCACCTATTTTCTTTGATCTCCCTCTACCTCTAACTATTGGATTATTCTCCATTTGATCTATTCTTCTCAATAGAGCTTCTGCAGGTCTTCTTCACACATGTTCAAACTACTTTAAACGAGATTCTACCATCTTCTCCACAATAGGTGCTATCTCAACTTTTTCTCTAATGTACTCATTTCTAATCATATCTCTTATAGCGTGTCCACACATCTAGCGCAACATTCTCATTTCTACAACATTGAGTTTATCTTCATGTTGTTTTTTAGCTACCCAACATTCAGTATCATACAATATAGTAGGTCTTATAGCTATACGGTAGAATTTTTCTTTAACTTTGAGCGGTACTTTTTTTTATCACAAATGATATTCGAAACCTTCCTCTATTTCATCTTTCTTTCATTTCATCCATCTTGCTTGAATTTTATGGTATACATCCTCTTTTACTTCGCCATCATTTTCTATAATAGATATAAGATATTTAAAGCTTATAACTTGTTTTAATATATTGTCTAAGTTTTATTTCTAAATTCGTATTTATTCGTCTTTTACTAAAAATACATTCAATATATTTTGTTTTATTTTTACTTATACGAAAATCATGTGTTTTTAAAACTTGTCTTTATGACTCTAACTTCATATTTATTTCCTCTTTCGATTAACCAACTAAGACTATATCATCTGCAAAAATCATATATTGAAGTCTCAAATCTTGTATATGTTCAATAATTACATCTAAAATCAAGTTAAAAAGATATGGATTCAGAGATGACCTTTGATATAGTTCAATAGTTATAAAAAAATAGTTTGTGTCCCCATTTTGTATTTTTACACAAGTCGTGATCCTATCGTACATATCCTATCGTATATATCTTTGATTGCTCGAATATACACAATACGTGCTTTTTTCTTCTCTAAATCCTTCCATAAAACCTCTCTTAACACTATGTCATATGCCTTTTCTAGATAAATAAAAACCATATGCAAATTTTTTTGCTTTTTTTATAACTTTCTATCAATATACGCAGTAAGTAAATTGCTTCCATAGTTGACCTTCCTGACATGAAATTAAATTGATTTTCTATGACTTGAGTCTCTTGTTTTAATCTTTGCTTAATGATCTTCTCCCATAATTTCATAGTGTGGCTCATGAGCTTGATCCCTTATAGTTGGCACAGTTCTATATGTCTCCCTTATTTTTATAGATAGAAATTAAAGTACTTCTCTTCCATTGATCTGACATTTTCTTATATTTCATTATCACATTAAACAACTTAATGAGCCAACTTATGCTTTTCTTTCATAGACTTTTTCACGCCTCAATAGGTATATTATCGGGTCCTACTATTTTGTCATTTTTATTCTCTTCAAAACCTTCTTTACTTCAAGTTCTTGAATTCTACGATAAAAAGTATAATTACGGTCCTCCTCTGCAATATTTAATATGTCAGAGTCACATGTCAACTCATGTCTTTCGTTAAAAAGCCATTGTGCTTAGATATCTTACTCTCTTGCCAAAACATTACCCTTTTCATTTTTAATATATTTCACCTAATCTAGGTTTCTTGTCTTTCTTTTCCTATCTTTCGCAAGTTTGTAAATTTTTTTTTTCCCATCCTTAATTCCTAAAGATTGATATAGCCCTTCAAAAACTCTAGTTCTCGCATTACTCATAGTCTTCTTAGCGTCTTTCTTCGTGACTTTATATTTTTTTCAATTTTCATTATCTTTACATAAGTGCCATGCCTTATAACACTCCCTTTTAACCTTAATCTTGTCTTGCATCTCAGTATCCTACCACTAAGATTCTTTACCCTCTGGTCCAACGCCTTTTGATTCTCCAAGTAACTCTCTTGCCATATTCCTAATTCCTTTGACTATCTTGTTCCACATATCATTAGCATTTTCCTGAACCTTATAAAGTTTCCTTTTCCTCCATTTTTCTTTGAAAACTCTTTTGTTATTCATTCTTCAAAAGCCACTACCTAATTCTTGGAACCGTTTTCTTGCTCTTTCTTTCTACTCTTCATTGACTCGTACATCTAAAACTAAAACTTTGTGTTGGGTAGTCAAGTTCTCTCTAGATATGACTTTACAATTTGTGCCAAACTTTCTATCTGATTTTCTTACCAAGAAAAAATATATTTGAGAGCTTATTTCTCCACTCTTGTACGTGATAAGATGTTCTACCGCTTCTTAAAGAAAGTGTTTGCTATAGTAAAATTAAAGGTTAAAGAAAAATTCAAATAGTTTTACTCTCTTCATTTGCTTCTCTTAACTCAAGACCTCCATATATACCCTTGTATCCTTTAGATTCATTACCTACATGTCTATTTAGATCTCTTTCTAGAAAAATCTTTTCTCTGAGAGGTATTTCTTGAACCAAACCTTCTAGATCCTCTCAAAAAAAATTATCTTGTGATGCTCTTCTAATCCTACTTGAGGTTTATATACACTAATCACATTAAAAGTGTTCCACTCTACAACAAACTTTAAAGTTATAATTCTATCTCGTAATCTTTTTATATCTACTACATTGTTTCTCAACTCTTTATTAACTATTATACCTACACCATTGTTAGTTCTTGTCTTGTCAGTATACCAAAACTTAAAATCGGAAGAATCTAATTCTTTTGCCTTTTTTCCTATCCACTTAGTTTCTTATAGGCACATGATGTTGATCCTTCTCCTAATCGTGGTATTAATTATTTTCATTGATTTTCCCTGTAAGTATGCCTACATTCCATGTTTCAAAACAGATCTTACCTTCATGAACTAATTTCTTTACCCACACCCGTTCATTAAAGTGTGGGGACCCTAGCTTATTTTTCATTGCACTTGAGCGTCGATGCAGCGACTCTTACTCTTTTGACACTGCACTCGAGTTATACAGGGTGTTGCTTTTGGACAACGATCTAACCATAACACTATCGCTTCATTTATTCACGTTTATGTAGTTACAACAAAGTTTTACGTTGACTGTTGGCCTGTTGCACGCCTAAAGCAACTTTCCTTTTTTATCTGGGCTTGGGACCGGCTATATGAATATAGGCAGAGTTCCCAAACATTACTATGAAACAAATAAAATAGTTTTGAAGCAAAATAAGATTTTATTGGAAAAGACATATTATGGTCTTTGGCCAAATGACAAGCTTCACAATGGAGAGTTGAACAATTAAAACTTTTAAAATAATCCGGGAAGTAAATGTTTAAGATATGAAAAATTAGGATATCCTAATCTTCTATGCCATAACATTTGATCAGAAGTTGAACTTGTATTGCCTAACCTAAGACCTTTTTCATTCTCAAAGTTCTCATCTTAGTAGTACAGCCCATTTATTTCTTTAGTAGTTCCGTTTGTCTTCCTCGAGTTTTGATCTTGGAAAATACAAGTAGAAGGAAGAAAAAAAGTATAACAATTAGAATCTTTAGATAACTTGCTGATAGAAAGAAGATTGCTTGCAAGTTTAGGAACATGCAAAACTGATCTTAAAGTGATTTCTGAAATTTTAATATGTCCTTTGCTAGCAATTGATGAAAAATTACTATGAGCAATTCTAATGTTTTCCATACCAGAACAAGGATAATAAGAAATAAACAATTGGGAACTGTTAGTCATATGATTAGAGGCCCCTTAATTAGTGATCCAAGGATTGAATTTTCCAAGAGAAGAGTCTCAGAATTATTACTTGTTTGTGCCATATAATTGTTACCTATTTGTGCCATAGAACCAATAGGAGCATTAGGTGGTGAATAGGATTTTAATAGTTTAACAAGATGATCCAACTAGTATTTATTGAAGGGAGATGACTCTGCCTCGTGCTGCTAGTGTGCCTTGGTCACTGGACTTGTTTCCCTTATCATTAGGTGGTCTACCATGCAACATAAAACAAGTTTTCTAGGTATGTTGTGACTTTCCACGATAATCACAATGTAGGTTGCTCTTGTCTCTTGCATGCTAATTTTGGGGCGCTTTGTGGCTAATTTGAGCTTCAAGAATGGCCAAAGCTAACCCCTCCATGATCCGGTTATAGCCTTCTCCCCTAGCATCACTTGTCTTTGGCTTTCTTCCCTTAGTACCTCAGCAAAATCTTCCTTGATTGAGGGTAGAGGATTTCTTCTAATTATTCAGCCACGGACCTAATCATATTCAACATTCAGGCATTTAAGAAAGTTAAAGATACGACCAACATCCACCATATTCTTGTATTGATCGCAGTCTTCGAGTGACTTTCATTCATAGTTATTGAACAAGTCTAGGTCTTGCCCATTTCTTTTAAGGGAATAAATATATTTTGCAGTCGAATCCTCACCTTGGTGAATTTTTCCAAGGCGCGTAGGGTCAATTCATACACTTGAAATTGATTTCCCAATTTAAAGTACATTTGTGAGATAGTCCACAAATCCTTGGCTATGGAGTAGCAAAGATAGTTTGCCCCTATCTCCTTGATCATGGAATTAACCAACCACCTCATTACTATAGAGTTTTTAGCATCCCATGTGGCATGGGTTGAGATAGCCAATTTTTTCTCTTCCCTGTATGTATGTGCGAATGACGGCGAAATAAAAGAGAACGTAAACTATAAGATTCAAGCGGGATGAATGAAATGGAAGAAAGTTTCGAGTGTCATTTGTGATAGAAAAGTATTGCTCAAAGTTAAAGAAAACTTCTACCGTACAGCTATAAGACCTGCTATATTGTATTGTACTGAATGTTAGACAGTTAAAATACAATATGAACATAAACTTAATGTCATAGATATGAGAATGTTGTTATGGATGTGTGGTCACATTAAAAGAGATATGATTAGAAATAAGTGCATTAGAGAGAAAGTTGGAGTGGTACTTATTGTAGAGAAGATGGTGAAATCTTGTTTAAAGTGGTTTGGCTATGTGTAGAGAAGATCAGCATAAGTCCTATTGAGAAGAATAGATTAGATGAAGAACAGTTCGATAATTAAAAATAGAGAGAAGTTAAAAAAAATAATTGGTGAAACTATTAAAAAAGATTTAATTAACAATTTATCTTTTGATTTTATTTATAATAGGCCATTGTGGTGGCGGCGTTTGATTAATGTAGCTGACCCCATCTAGTGGAAAAAGATTTGGTTGTTGTTGTTTGAACGTGCGAACGAATTGTGACCACCAGAGAAAATTATCCTCATTTAGCCGAATAGTAGTGATCTAAATGGGGTGAGTTTTTGTGATCCTGATTCTGTTGACCATGTATTTATTAGGATATATTTGCTTTTACTCTTTATTACCGTTATAAGCTTGATTATAGGATTGTATAATCAGTTAGGATTTTTTTCCGGTTTTATCTCCCTGATTGTAGCATTCCCGTTATTCCTTCTTTGTATATATGTATCGGGTTCTAGCTTAATGAAAATATACTTCCATGCTCTCATGCGCACATGGTATCAAAGCCTGACAAGCCAGACACCTCCGAAACAATGCTGGAGTTGAATCTAGAGAGTGATGAACAGAGTTCGGCACTTGAGGGCTCCTCTGCGATGAACCTGAGTCAGCCTGGAAATCTGTTGTCTGTGATTTCTGGTCTCGAAGGGTCATCAGTGGTCCTAGTCACCGAGAAACTCAATGGTGCCAACTACCGAGAATGGGCACAGGCCATGAAACTCGCCATTGGGGGTCGCGGCAAGCTACGCATGATTACCAACAATGTGACAATTCCAGACCCGACCAATGAGCAAGCCTCCCGATAGTGGGAGATGGATAACGCGATGGTCTCCTCCTGGCTTATCAACGCCATGAACCCATCGATTAAGAGGACGTTCATGTTTCTGCCAACAGCACGAGAAATTTGGGAAGGAGTGAAGGAATCGTATTCTGATGGAGAAAATGCCTCATGCCTATATGAGATTAAAACTCAGTTTTGGCAGATGAAGCAGGGGGACTGAGATGTCACAGCCTACTGGGTTGAAATGGTTGCATTATGGTAGGAACTTGATATTCTCACTGAAGAAACGTGGAAATGCAAGGAGGATGCTGTAATGCATGGTCAGAAAATTGAAAAAGAGAGTCTTTGAGTTTTTTACAGGATTAAATTCAGCTTTTGATGATGTGAGAAGTAGAATCTTAAGCAGAGTTCCTCTGCCTACAACTAAAGAAGTCTTCTCTGAGGTAAGAAGGGAGGCAGCTAGAAGAAAAGTAATGCTGAAGGAACAATCAGTCCCTATTTTATCTAATCCAGGACCTGAGGGCTCTGCCTTAGTATTCAGGACCAGTGACTCAAATCAAAAGGGGCAGAAAAAATGGTGTGATCATTGCTAGAAGAATGGTCACACCAAAGAGACTTGCTGAGACATTCATGGCAAGCCATTCGATTGGAAGCCAAAGAAAGGAAAAGCACGGGGCTACCGAGTCTCACATGATATTGATTCAGAAAAGGCTGAAGTAAGCATCAAGCAGCAGGGTATAGACCAAAGTATTTCTCTAAAAACCCTTTTGGAGATGTTAAATAACATTCAAAATTTTGAACAAAAAAGTGAGTCTGCTGCTGATGTTACTATAAAAGGTACATTTACTCAAACTTTACATACAGTATCTGATAGAAAAAAATGGATAGTAGATTGTGGTGCATCTAATCATATGACAGATGATCCTCATCTTTTCAACTCTTATTTTCCTTGTGCTGGTCATGAGAAGGTTTGAATTGCAGATGGAACCTTGTCCCCTATTGCAAGAAAATAGAGTATTAAAATCTCAGACTCTGTATGCTTAAATTTGGTTCTTCATATCTCAAACTTAGTATGAATTTAAGCCAGGATAATTTTATTCATAGCATAAGCAAGAATATATACATAAGTAGCTCCTATAATTATGGAGCAGATAAAGAAAATGATATAGAGAATCTCCTAAACTACTATAACGAGAAAAACAAAAAGAGAAAAATCGGGGATTGAAACAGATAAGCTACTTAATGAGGGCCCCATGTTGGGCTTTATACTCCCACACTCCTCCTCAAGTTGGAGCATAGATATCAAATATGCCCAACTTGGTAATTAAATAGTCAAATTGTGATCGTGAGAGCCCCTTGGTAAGGATATCCGTTGTTTGTTGATTTGAGGGCACAAAAGGCATGCAAATGGTTCCAACTTCCAATTTTTCTTTAATGAAGTGTTTGTCAACTTCAATATGCTTGGTCCTATCATGTTGAACAGGATTGTGTGCAATGCTGATGGCAGCTTTGTTATCACAGTATAGTTTTAAAGGAAGATCTATAGTCTATTTAAGTTCACGAAGAATCTTATAAATCCATAATTTATCACATATTCCCTGAGCCATAGCTCTAAATTCAGCTTTTGCACTGCTTCTGGCCACAATATTTTGTTTCTTGCTCCGCCAAGTAACTAAATTGTCCCAAACAAAGGTACAATATCCTGATGTAAATTTTTTATCTGTGATTGATCCAGCTCAGTCTGCATCTGTGAAGACTTCAATGTTTCTGTGATTGGTCTTTCTGAAGAATAGACCATTTTCAGGAGATGATTTTAGATATTTCAGGATCTTGTAAACTGCTTCAAAGTATTCTTCATATGGAGCATGCATGAATTGACTAACCAAACTAACAGAATAGACGATATCTGGTCTAGTATGAGAGAGATAGATTAGCTTTCCAACCAACCTCTGATATCTTCCAGTTTCAATAGGTGTACTCCCATTTTCCTAAAGTTTACATTTGGGTCAACAGGAGTCTCAGCTGGTTTGCATCCACTCATCCTTGTTTTCTTCAGAAGGTCAAGGATATATTTTTGTTGAGAAATTACTATTCCATTTCGAGATCGAGTAATTTTCATGCCAAAAAAATATTTAAGAGCTCCAAAGTATTTGATTTCAAATTTTAATGCAAAATTTCTTTTTAACCGTTCCATTTCAGCCATATCATCTCCTGTAAGAATGATATCATCAACATAAACAATTAATACAACAATTTTTCCTTCTGGAGAAAATTTAAAGAACAACGTGTGATCAGTCTGGCCTTGAGTGTATTCTTGTCTTTTGACTGACTGAGTAAATTTTTCAAACCAAACCCTTGGAGATTGTTTGAGGCCATATAAGGACTTCTTTAATTTGCATACTTTGTGGTGAAACTTGTCCTCAAATCCAGGGGGACACTCCATAAATACCTCTTCCTCTAAGTCACCATTCAAGAAAGTATTTTTTACATCTAGTTGCTGTAATGACCAGTCTAAATTAATAGCAATAGATAGCAGTACTCTAACTGTATTCAACTTTGCAACAGGTGCAAAATTTTCAGAGTAGTCCACTCCATATGTCTGAGTGAATCTTTTAGCCACTAATCTGACTTTGTATCTTTTTATGGAGCCATCTGAATTGTACTTCACATTGAAGACCCATTTACAACCCATTGTCTTCTTTCTTGTTGGTAAGGCTTCGACACTTCAGGTATTGTTCTTTTCAAGAGCTCTTATCTCCTCAAGTACAGCTTCTTTCCACTTTAGAATTTTAAGAGCCTCCTGTATAGTTTTAAGAATCTCTATATTAGACAAGTGAGATGTAAAAGCAGCAAATGAAGGTGACAGATTTGAGTATGAAACAAAGTTAGACAAAGGATGTTTAGTACAAGATCAAATTTCTTTTCGAAGAGCAATAGGCTTATCACATTCAAGAGATAGATTATCAGACAACGAGTTATAATTATCTTTATTTGCCCCCGAGTTGGAGTCATGACAGTGCTGAAGTGCAGTCTCGTCTCTATTTTTCCTTTTTGAGTAAATGAGCCCTTTTCAAGTTCCATTTTTCATGTCTTTCTCATGTTGTGGCATAGTAGGCTGTTCTTCATTTTGTTTCTCTTGTTCAAAAAATTGATTTTCAAAATTTTTGGTAGATATAGGCCGAGGCTCATTTTGACATTTGCTCATGGAAGGAGGGTGTCCAGAGGATGAGTCTCAGTCATTTGCTGTAGGTGCAGATGATTCTAAGTGTTCTGGCAAAAGAAAACTTCAAAGAGATTAGAGGAATCAAATGAATCTTCTTTTAAGTTCTTCCCCTGAAGATGAATGTCTTTGAAATACGGTTGATGTTCAAAGAAAGTGACATCCATAGAGATATAGGTTCTCTTTGAAATAGGGTCAAAACATTTGTAGCCCTTGGGAGTACCCTATGAAGACACACTTGATAGCTCGTGGTTCAAGTTTTCCACTGTTTTTGTGGTCATGAGTAAAAACAGTACACCTAAATATTTTTAGAGGCAAATCAGCTAAAAGTCTAGTTAATGGAAAGTAATGCATGAATGTATGAAAATGAGTTTGAAATTGTAAAACTTTAGAGGGCATTCTGTTTAATAAATATGCAGCTGTTAGAACTGCATTCCCCCCAAGGTACTAAATTTCGTTTCGAGGTACCGTTTCGGTGACTCTAAAAACGGAAACATTTCGAAACGTTTCGGAAATTTCGAGGAAACGGAAGATTTTTTAAGAAACGTTTCAAATAATTTCAAATAATATTTTTTTTTAATTTTAAAAGATTTTAACATAATATTAATGATATAGATATATAAAATTATATTAAAATTAATTTGAATTAATGTCTATAATTGAATAGTAAGTAAACATACTACTACAGTAGGGATTTCAACTCAAATCCTAATAGTATTCAACAACAATCTTTCTATTGCATCTATCTCTTCATCTTCTTCTTAACTCTTTCGTGACATTTATATTTAAGTCTCTTTCTCTGTCGACCATAATTCTATCTCTATCTTTAGGTCTATTTCTCTCTCTTTGCCTTTCAATATCTCTTTGTATCATTTTTGTAGTTTCCTCTTTAAAATAAAGATAATGAAGGAAAATAATGTCATAAGAATAAATGGGAGAGTATGAAGTTAATAAAAGTGTTGTGACTTATGAGAGATAGTAACTTAGTGTTAGATATGATATAATGCTATTTTCATCTATTTTTATATTGTCAATTTTTTTATTTTTCAAATTAGTTTAGTACTTTTTCATCGAAACAAGAGTATTTCCATCGAAATAATTCGAAACAAGAGTATTTCCATCGAAATAACTCGAAACAAGAGTATTTCTATTGAAACAACTCGAAATAAGAGTATTTCTATTGAAACAACTCGAAATCAGAGTATTTTCACCAAAATTTCCATTAAAACAAGAGTATTTCCATCGAAATAATTCGAAACAAGAGTATTTCCATCGAAATAACTCGAAACAAGAGTATTTCTATCGAAATAACTTGAAACAAGAGTATTTCTATTGAAACAACTCGAAATAAGAGTATTTTCACCAAAATTTCCATTGAAACAAGAGTATTTCTACCGAAACATTTCAAAATATAGCAATTTTAATTGAAATAGCATAATTCCTTAACAAACACTTCGTTTCGTTTCGATAACTCCGTTTCGCATCGGTGATTCAGGAAACGGAAACGTTTCGGTCGTTTCGATGGAAAAGAAAGGAAATTTAGTTCCTTGATTCCCCCAAAGATACTTGGGAACATGAGTAGAAAAAAAAAGAGCTCGGGCCACCTCCAACAAATGTTTATTTTTCCGTTCAGCAATGCCATTTTGTTGGGGTGTTTCGATGCAAGTACTTTGATGAACAATTCCTTTTTCTAAGAAAAAAGTTCTCAAAATTCTATTAAAATACTCATTTCCATTATTACTTTTAAAAATTTGTATATTTGTTTGAAACTGAGTCTGCATCATATAATAAAAGTTTTTGAAAATTTGTTCCGCTTCAGATTTTTCTTTTAATAAGTATACCCAACATAGGCGAGTATGGTCATCTATAAAAGTGATGAACCATTTCTTACTAGTAGGTGTACTTATCTTATTAGGACCCCACACATCACTATGTATTATTGTAAACGGTTTGGAAGGTTTATATGGTTGTGATGGAAATGATGTTTTGTGATATTTTGCTAATTCACAAATTTTGCACTGAAAAGATGCACTTTTATTATAGAATAAATGAGGAAACAGATGTTTAAGATATGAAAAACTAGGGTGCCCTAACCTAAAATGCCATAACATAATGTCATTATTTTCAAAAATAGAAATAGATTTAAAACAAGAACTATAACTTGTACTTTGCGATTGTTGACTTGGTTTTGATTCAGAATTAAGGAAATATAGACCACAATGTTTTCTAGCACCGCCAATCATCCTCCCCGAGGTCAACTCTTGAAAAACACAATGAGTAAAAAAAAAATTAGTTTGGCAATTTAGATCACTGACAAGTTTACTAACAGACAGCATATTACAAGACAGGTTAGGAACATGAAGGACATTATGCTGGGTAAGAGAAGGAGAAACTATGATAGAACCTCTTCCAGCAATAGTTGATAGAGAGCCATCTGCAATTTTTATTTTTTGATTTCCTGCACATGGACTATAAGACGAAAAAAGATTAGATATACCTGTCATGTGGTCAGTTGTACCTGAATCTATGATCCAAGTGTGATCAAAGTTAACACTTAGAAGAGCAATTTTAGAATAGTTACCTTGTTGAGCTAAAGAACAGGAGAGAGTTTTTTGAGATTCCAATAATTTGTACAGTTGATTTATTTGTTCTTTCGTGAATGGAAATGAACCTGAGGATGACTGCTGCTCTTGATCAGATATACTAATTTGAAATGCGCGCCCATATTCTCCAGGTTTCTTCTTCTGATTTGACGGCTTATCATAAATTTTTCAGCAAGTCTCTCGGGAGTGTCCGAGACGTTTGTAATAATCACACCGTGGTCTTTTACCATTTCTCTTGGCTGTCTCGTGAGCACTTCTTGTAAAAAGAGCAGAGTTCTCCACCTCTAAATTATGAATGTTTGTTCATTATAACACTCTGTCGAGCTTCTTTTCAATGAATTTCAGAGAATGCTTCTCTAATAGTGGTATAAAGTTAGAGTCATGGAGACTAGTTTTAGAAACACACGGTTTCCGGATAAGTAGAAATAAAACAGAATATATGGAATGTAGTTTTAGTAAG
This sequence comes from Gleditsia sinensis, assembly GCA_037074535.1. Lineage (NCBI taxonomy): Eukaryota > Viridiplantae > Streptophyta > Magnoliopsida > Fabales > Fabaceae > Gleditsia > Gleditsia sinensis. The sequence goes on from CM073464.1 coordinate 21,264,363, forward strand.
AGACGAACAAATACGAATGTCGACGTGATACTTGGAGACTATATATTAAAACAAGTTAAAAGTTTTAAATATCTTGGGTCCATTATACAAAATGACGGTGAAGTAAAGGACGACGTAAACCACAGGATTCAAGCTGGATGGATGAAATGGAGGAAAGTTTTGAGTGTCATTTGTGATAAAAAAGTGCCGCTCAAAGTTAAAGGAAAATTCTACCGTACGGCTATAAGACCTGCTATATTGTATGGTACGGAATGTTGGGCGGTTAAAAGACAACACGAAGATAAACTCAACGTTGCAAAAATGAGAATGTTGCGATGGATGTGTGGACACACCAGAAGAGATATGATTAGAAATGAGTGCATTAGAGAGAAAGTTGGGATAGCACCTATTGTGGAGAAGATGGTTGAAACTCGCTTAAAGTGGTTTGGCCATGTGTGGAGAAGATCTGCAGAAGCCCTAGTGAGAAGAGTTGATCGGATGGAGAATAGTCCAATAATTAGAGGTAGAGGGAGGCCAAAGAAAACAATAAGTGAAACTATTAAAAATGATTTAATAGTTAATAACTTATCTATTGATCTCATCCATGATAGGCTACTATGGCGCCGTTTGATCCATGTAGCCGACTCCACTTAGTGGGAAAATGCTTAATTGTTGTTGTTGTTGCTTCTCTAATAGTGGGCAAAGGATTTTTTCTCAAGATACGACCCCGTACTTCATCTAACTCTTTGTTCAATCCGGCTAAAAATATAAACACCCGATCATTTTCTTGATGTTTCATAAATCGGATACTATCTTAAGAACATTTTCAATCATCGTCATAACATAAATTCAACTTTTGCCAAAGTGTCATTAACTCATTATAATAAGACGTGACATCCCGATTTCCCTACTTTGCATTCCACAGTTTTGATTTTAACTCAAATATTTGAGAAGAATTTTCAAGATTCGAATATGTTTCCTTGACAGCCTCCCACACATCTCTAGCATTGGGTAAAAACACAAAGGGTTTTTCAATTACAGGTTCCATTGCATTTATCAACCAAGCAATAATTAAAGAGTTTTTTGATTTCCAAATCTTCCATTGTTGATTGTTTTCTACTACTAGTTTAGAAATTTATCCTGTTAAATACCTAAGTTTTCCTTTACCATCTAGAATTAATTTCATAGTCTGAGCCCACTCTACATAATTTCTACCATTGAGTCTGTGGATATTTACTTCGAGGGAGGTCGTAGATGAGTCCATCCCATTGCTGCTCCCCTGGTTCACTGGAAAAACACTAGCTCAGTTGTGTTGGACATCTGCAGCACCTCTCCCTGCGGGCGATACATTACTTTCTCCCAGTATGGGTGATTCCCGGCCTATTCCATCATGCACGGGTGAAGCCTGGCTGGTCGTTACCGTTAAGGCAGCCTTCCATGTGTTGCGGCTTGCCATTGGGTTCTAACTTCCGGCCGATAAGGGTGCGTTTTTAGTGCTGGGCTGAGTGTATCGGGGTCTGGGTGTGCGTCTGTCTCAGGTATGCGGGTCTGAATTTGCGTCTGGGTTGGACGGTGTGCGATTGGCTTGGGTACGTGGTTCTGGGTGTGCGTCTGGCTTGGATGGTTTGCGTTCGGCTTGGATGAGTCCTCTGTGAGTCCTTTGTGACAGAGGAGATAAACAGAGAACACACAGAGAACATGAGCGGGACTTTACCCCTGCTCTGATACCATGTGAATTTAAACCAAGATAATTTTATTCATAGCATAAGCAAGAATATATATATGAGCAGCTCCTATAATTATGGAGCAGATAAAGAAAATGATATAGAGAATCTCCTAAACTACCGTAACCGGAAAAACGAAAAGAGAAAAATTAGGGATTGAAACAGATAAGCTACTTAATGATATAGGGTCCCATGTTGGGTTTTATACTCCCACACTTAACTTGTAACTTACTCTCAGTAAGTCAATTGACTAAAGAAGTTAACTGTAGTGCTCACTTTTTCCCTGCTCACTGTGTTTTACACAGGACTTATCATCGGGAAAGACGATTGGCAGTGCTAAAGAGTTCAGAGGGGTGTACTACTTCAACGAAGACAAAGAGAGTAATTTTAATTCCCAAAATTCATGTAACAATGTCTTTACTTTTAAGTATGATGAACTTTTGTTATGGCATAAAAGACTAGGACATTCAAATTTTCAATATATGTTTCGTATGATTTTTGAAATTTCCATGAATAAAAATTTTCATATTCATTGTGATGTTTGTGAGTTTGCTAAACATAAGAGAATCACCTTCAAAAGATCTGAATACAAATTTAGCACATCGTTTTCTATGGTTCACAGTGATCTTTGGGGGCCATCTTGTATTGCAAATCGCACAAATTCAAAATGGTTTATCACTTTTATCGATGACCACACTCGTTTAGGTTGGGTATATTTTTTGAAAGAAAAGTCTGAAGTTCCCTCTATTTTTATTAACTTTTATAATATGATAAAAACTCAATTTCAAACTAGCATTCAAATTCTTCATACTGACAATGGCACTGAGTACTTCAATAAACACCTTTACGGTTTCTTGCAAGAACATGGCATTATTCACAAAAGTACCTATGTCAATAGTCCTCAACAGAATGATATTGCTGAGAGGAAAAATAGACATCTTCTTGAGGTAGCTAGGGCTCTTATGTTCACTAGTAATGTACTTAAATATTTTTTGGGGGGATGCTATTCTTACCGCTACCTATCTTATCAATAGAATGTCCAGTCGTATCCTGTTTTTTAAGTCTCTTGACAAACTCAAAGAAACTCATTGTGTTTTTCATCTTGAAACTCAACTCTCTTTGAGAGTTTTTGGATGTTTTGTCTTTGTTCATAGCTATCAAACTACTAAGCTTGATCTTAAAACTGTTAAATGTTTGTTTCTTGGTTACTCGGCTACCCAAAAATAGTATAAATGCTATGACCCTCAAATTAGGAAGATCTTTGTCAACTGTGATGTTATCTTTTCTGAAGACAGACCTTTTTTTCCCCAGCCTTCTATTCAGGGAGAGTATTGGAGTGAGTTTGAGTGTGAATCTCAGTCTTCGGACCCATATTCTGTTCCTGAGCCTATTACTGAAACCAGCCCACGTGTTCCTGAAATTAGTACTTTTATGCCTCAAACAGAAGTGAATTCTAATGCAGAGGAAGACACCAATGAGATTAAACAAAATAAGGAACTAAAAGTCTACTCTCGAAAGAAAAGGTTGGGTAGTACATTCTTTTCTGTACCTAAGACAATACCAAGTCCTGAACCGGTGCAGGATCCTTGTAAGGAACAACAATATGCTAAAGAAAGGGAGCAGGAGCAGGTAACAAGTGATTTAGATTTTCCTATTGCCTTGAGGAAGAACAATAGAACCTGTACCGTGCATCCAATTGAGAGATTTGTATCTTATGATACTTTATCTACTTGATATCGTGCTTTTATTGCTAACTTGGATAGGATCGATATACTCAAGGACATTCAAGAAGCCTTTAAAGTAAAAGAATGGAGAGAAGCTATCTTAGAAGAGATGAAAGTACTAAAAAAGAATGAGACATGGGAAGAGGTTGATGTTCCGAGAGGAAATAAGTTTGTTGGATGTAAATTGGTCTTCACAGTAAAATATAATACTGATGGAACAGTTGAAAGATATAAAGCTCAGCTTGTAGCAAAGGGATATACCCAAACTTATGGGTTGGACTACAAAGAGACCTTTGCACCTGTAGCGAAATTGAATACCATCAAAGTACTCTTGTTAGTTGCAGCCAACTTAGATTGGCCTCTCCAACAATTTGACGTAAAAAATGCGTTCCTAAATGGAGAATTGAAGGAAGAAGTATACAGAAGTTTCCACCAGGGTTTGACAAGCCAGGGGGAGAAAATAGAGCCTGCAGGTTAAAGAAATCTCTGTATGGTTTAAAACAGTCACCTTGAGCTTGGTTCGACAGGTTTACTAAAGTTCTCAAATCAGAGAGGTATATTCAAGTTCAATCAGATCATACTATGTTCTTCAGGATTAGAGAAGGTAAGAAGACAATCTTGATTGTTTATGTTGATGACATCATTGTCACTGGTGATGATATAGTGGAAATAAAAAGACTCAAGTTAACTTCAACGAAAGAGTTTGAGGTCAAAGATCTAGGGGAAATGAGGTATTTTTTGGGAATGGAAGTTACTCGATCAAAAAGGGGAATATATATCTCACAGAGGAAGTATGTTCTAGATCTTTTGAAAGAGACTGGGATGCTCGGATGTAAATCTAGTACTACTCTCATAGAAAGTACTAAGTTTGAGAGTGATAGAAAACTGGTTGATTGTAAAAAACATCATAGATTTGTTGGGAAGTTAATCTACTTATCACACACTAGACCTGACATTGCTTTCTCTGTAAGTGTTGTAAGTCCCTACATGCATTCTCCCAATGAAGGACATCTTAAGGCAGTTTATAAGATTTTAAAATACTTGAAGAGGTCACCAAGAAAAGGGCTTTTGTTCAAAAGAGGAGAATAGAAGACCATAGAAGTGTATACAGATGCGGATTGGGCAAGTTCAATGGAAGACAGAAGATCAACTACTGGATATTGCACTTTTGTATGGGGAAACTTACTCACATGGCAAAGTAAGAAACAAAAGGTAGTAGTTAGAAGCAGTGCAGAAGCTGAATTCAGAGTTGTAGCAAAAGATATTTGTGAAGGACTTTGGTTGAAAAGAGTGTTGACCGAATTACAAATCATCTATGAAACACCTATAAAGCACTACTGTGACAACAAAGTTGCTATCAACATGTCTCATAATCCTGTTCATCACGACATAACCAAGCACGTGGAAGTAGACCAACATTTTATCAAAGAAAATATTGAAGATGGAACCATATGTCTGACCTATGTACCAACTAACCAACAAACTGTTGATATGTTTACTAAAGGACTTCAAAGACTATGTTTTGAGGAATGTGTCAGCAAGTTGGACATGATAGACATTTATGATCCAACTTGAGGGGGAGTGTGATCCTGATACTGTTGACCATGTATTTATTAGGATATATTTGTTTTTACTCTTTATTACCGTTATAAGCTTGATTATAGGATTGTATAATCAGTTAGGATTTTTTCCCGATTTTATCTCCTTGATTATAGCATTCCCGTTATTCCTTCTTTGTATATATGTATCGGGTTTTAGCTTAATGAAAATATACTTCCATGCTCTCATGCGCACATTTTTGTATGGATTCTGCACAGCTTGGAACTCGGGTTATGGAGGCTACGATGATTTCAAAGCTATTGTAAACCCTAGGATTTTTTTCTATTATGATACCATAAGTAAAATAAAAAATATGATATTAGGTTATTTTATTTTTGTGTGTTTGTACAAATATTTATAGACTTATTCTTTTTGACAAAATAGTAAACTAATTAAAAACAGGAAACAAGGCTGATTCTATTTAGCCCACAAAACTCTCCTAAATAATTACAGAAAGTTAGCTAATAGCAAAATAGGAAACTAGCTAATAATAGAATAGAAAATTATATACAAATACAGCCATTTAATCAAAAATATCTAGTAGATATTTTTGATAATTGCACCAGCAAGCATCCTGAAACTATAGGAGATAGTCTCGAGAGGTAACACCAACAGCAGCCCTTGGGATTTTGCTTTAACCACTAGTATCTCTGGGATTCTGCCAATTCTGCCAACAGTTGCTTGTGAACATTCTAATGAATATGTAACAATTACAACACCTTCTCTCATTACTTTAGTTACAATTGTCAGCACTCGCACTTTTCAGGTTGGACCTTGATAATGAAATATCTTTTTCCCTTTTTTTCTTTCTTATGTTATACAATTGATTTTTTTTCCTGCTATATAAATGTTCACCTCTGTCTTTCACTGTAGTATGTCTAGTATTTGTATCTGACTGCTATAATTTCTTTATTTAGTTCCTTGTGTTATTGTCTGATTATTCTTTAAATCACGGATATTTAATTGGTGCAACATGTATTCCAGCACCAGTTGTTTCTCCTCCATCAACTCCTTCCAGAATCTTCAATTGGAAAAAGGGTGGAGCGCCAGTTGCCACACCTTTGTATAAAACACCAAAGCCACTACCAGCTGTAATACGTTCCCCTGCTCAAGGTATGCTAAGTTTAACGTACTTTTGATTAGTTGCAAATTCTTATTCACACTTTTGATTAGTTGCAAATTCTTATTAACAGGATTTCCCATTGTACTGAAAGCAGAGCTATTAAAAGACGTCCTAAAAGTAGAGTTCAAACTTGAGAAATGATAAAACATTGCAAAACTGAAAATCATACTGGATTTTTTTGAGATATGACGTTTCCAAAATATAAAATGACATTTTGTATGCTGCCATTCTTTGTTACCATGTTTGACAATAGATTATCCAAAAGCTTCAGCTGATGAGAAACAGTACAAAGAAGAAATGTAAACATTAACACACGCTAAAGTTGATGTAGTTTCTTGGTTTACTTAACTAAGTTATTTGTCTTGATTCTTTTTCTGCTGTAGCCCCTGCCACACATAAAGCTGTTTGGCACTTTCACCGTGCTCCTAAGCCATTGGTTACATCTCATTCTTTCAATAAAGAATTTCACTCTCCTGCATCGTCACCTTCAACTTCATTATATAAGCATCATCATAAAAGGAGCATAATCACCAGTCCTGCTCCTGCATCATCATATCTAGTCTCTCCTCCCACTTCAATACACCAAGGTTTGATGTGTTATCCGATCTAGTAAATTGTACCATGAATTAAAGTTGCTCACTGCAATTGAATATATAACTATTTTCTTTTATTTTCTTTCTTTCTGCTTCTTGGTTATATTACACTTCTTAATAGGACAAGCAATTCCTCCCTCATTACTTCCAACAAGTGGACGAAGACATTATGCTCCACCACCAGTGAACTCAGGTACCTGAATAAGTATATTGAACATTTGTAGCCCTTTCTTTTGGAAGAATGAACAGTAAGGAAATGGGTTTATTAATTGCTGACAATTATTTTTGCATGGCTGGACTTCAGTTTCCCCGTTCTCTTTCCCTCTTCTGCCTCCAATGAGCCAAGTTTCACATGCTCCATCTCCTGCATCCAAATTTGGCCCTCATCCTACCAAAAGTAAGAAAGGAAAAATGCATACTTTACAATTAATTCATAGATATTTCAGAAAATCTTGTCTTTTCATTATTATCTACTCACCAGTTTGCATGATTCATTGTTTTGTTATTGCTAGTACCACTTCTTCCTCCGAAAATATCTCCTTATGCGTCTTCTTCCAGGAGCCCCATGTCACCTGTCTTGCCTCAAGTTCAAGCATTGCCACCTCCACCTCCTAATGAAGGTTAGCACTTTATTCTCTTAAGATCTTCAGGAGTTCTGGCTGCCAATATCTTTATTTTATTTTTTTTAATTGTTTCAAGCCTTATTCATAAAACTGAAATTACATGTCCAATTTTCAATTTTTTCAGATTGTTTATCAACTGTTTGCACAGAGCCCTATACAAATTCTCCACCCGGAGCACCTTGCAGATGTGTCTGGCCCATGCAAATTGGTCTTCGTCTTAGTGTATCTCTATATACCTTCTTCCCTTTGGTTTCAGAGCTGGCTTCTGAAATTGCTGCTGGGGTTTTCATGAAGCAAAGTCAAGTTCGCATAATGGGAGCTAAATCAGCAAACCAGCAACCAGAGAAAACTGATGTCCTTATAGATCTGGTGCCACTTGGGGAAAAGTTTGATCACACTACAGCATTTTTGAAGTCTGAGAGATTTTGGCATAAACAGGTTATTATAAAAGCTTCCTACTTTGGGGACTATGAAGTGTTATATGTGACCTATCCAGGTATAGATAAATTCTCAATTTCTAGTTTAACCCATGTCTCTCTCTCCCCATGACTATGGTGAGAAATTTTACGGAATCCTGTATATATAGGTTTACCGCCATCTCCTCCTTTACCACCATCAAGCATTACAATGATAGATGGTGGCCCATATTCCAATGATGGCAATAATGGAAGGACAATAAAACCCCTTGGGGTTGACATACAGAAGAGGCAGCATAAACGTGGACTTAGCAGTGGCATAATTGCCATTATTTGTCTTTCAGTTTTTGTAGCTGTTGTTTTATGCTCTGCTGCTGCTTGGGTCTTGTTATTCAAGCGCAGAGATCATGTATCTCAGACACCATGGACTCCACGGGTTTTGCCATCTTCCCTTACCAAAGCATCAGGTAATACAACTGCTGAGTGCTGAAATCTAAAAATAACATGACCTAGTGCATTTTGCCCTGTCATCCTGTTTGACATGAGCAAAGCTTTTGTCTTCATGGTTGATCATTAATTACAACACTGCATTTACAAATTGAAAACCAGTTTTTCAGTGTTTTTCTCATCTTATAGAAGTAGGAAAGCAATGGTCGAATTCTTCGCAAAAAAAAGTTCAAATGACAATTAAGTTTTTTTTATTAGGTAGGGTCAGTTACATGGATTAACTGATGCCACAGTGACCTATTATAAATGAAGTTAACAGAGAGATTATTAATTGTTAAATCATTCTTAATGGTTTTACTTATTGTTTTCTTTAATCTTCCTCTACCTCTAACTATCGGGATGCTCTTCATCTAATCTACTCTTCGCACTAGGGTTTCTATATGTTTTTTTTCACACATAACCAAACCACCTTAAACGAGATTTTACTATCTTCTCCATAATAGGTGCTATCCTAATTTTCTCTCTAATGCATTTATTCTTAATCATATCTTTTCTACTGTATCTACACATCCAATGCAACATTCTCATTTCTGCGACATTGAGTTTATCTTCATGTTATTTTTTAATCGCTTAATATTCAGTACTATACAATATTGTCGGTATTATAGCTATACAGTAGAATTTTCCTTTAATCATGAATGACACTTTTCTATCACAAATGACACTTGAAGTCTTTTTTCATTTCTTTCATTCCGTTTGAATTCTATGGTCAATGTCCTCCTTTACTTTTCTGTCATTTTATATAATGAACTCAAGATATTTAAAATTTGTGACTTGTTTTATAAGATTATCTTCTAAATTCGTATTTGTTCGTCTTTTACTGAAATTATATTCCATATATTTTATTTTATTTCTACTATATGAAAGTCATACGTTTCTAAAGTTTGTCTCCGCGACTCTAATTTCATATTTATTTTTTCTTTTGATTCACCAATTAGTACTATATCATCTGTAAAAATCATACGAGACTCTAATTTTTGGATATATTAAGTAACTACATCCAAAAACAAGTTAAAAATATATAGACTCAGATATGAACTTTGATGTAGTCCTATAGTTATGAAAAAATTCTCTGTGTTCCAATTCTGTCTTCTCATGCAAGTCGTGATTCTATCGTAATTGTTTGAACATAAGCATTATGTTTAGTTACAAAGATTTAAAAATGTTAGATCTTTTGTGCAAGTATGGTATTTTTAAGTTAAATAATTGAGGTCCCTTAATTTAAGATGTTTCCTTATCTCACAACTACAGTGACATTTTGATTGTTCTATCAACCTTCAGCCATTTTACTTAAGAAACAAGATATAAATTTTATAGGCACTGTTGTGTCATTAACTGGAGGTGGGCCCGGTTCTGCTGCTTCATCATTTCGATCTAGCATTGCAGCTTATACAGGTTCTGCTAAGACTTTCAGTATGAATGATATTGAGAGGGCCACTAATAACTTCCACAGTTCTAGAATACTTGGAGAAGGTGGTTTTGGGCGTGTTTACAGTGGCATCCTTGAAGATGGGATAAAAGTGGCGGTCAAGGTTCTAAAGCGGGAGGATCATCACGGTGATCGTGAATTCTTGGCTGAAGTTGAGATGCTTAGCCGTCTTCATCATAGAAATTTGGTGAAGTTGATAGGTATATGTACAGAGGAAAGCTTCCGCTGCTTGGTTTACGAACTCATTGCGAATGGCAGCGTGGAATCCCATTTACATGGTAGTTAAATCTGTTTTTTTGGCTTTGAGGTACCTAGCGAATTTAGGCTTTTTGATATAATGGTTTTGTTCTTTTCTATTTGATCTGCTAGTAGGAGTTGACAGGGAGACCAGTCCAATTGATTGGGGTGCCCGGATGAAGATAGCTCTTGGTGCTGCTCGTGGTCTGGCTTATCTGCATGAAGATTCAAGCCCTCGTGTCATACATAGAGACTTCAAGTCTAGCAACATCTTATTGGAAGATGATTTTATACCAAAAGTATCTGATTTTGGATTGGCTCGAACAGCAACAGATGAGGAAAACAGACACATATCAACACGGGTAATGGGAACTTTTGGGTAAGGTTTTTTTTTCTTGTCTACAACTTATCTCTTTGCATTCGCTACCTTTGATGTTTGCTTGTCATCCTCGGGCCCCAACATTAATAATACTGGAATATATTAGTGAAGCAGAAACTAGAACTTTATATGTCATCAGGTAGAATGGTCTAAACTCTGCACCATGTCTTAAGGCATTTGTCTCTGTAGTCAATCTTGGGGAACTTGTACTTGAATTTGTTTTCCTTTTTCAGAGAAATGAAAGCCATGGTTTCCTTGACTGACATTAGCTATTGATTTTAAAACGTATAGCAACTAAGAGTTCAGTTCTATTTGCAGTAAATTATCAGTGAACTAGATATATCCACCTATAACTTAACATCTAAGTTATCCAAGTGATGGAGTGACTAATATTAAAACATCGGTGCCTTAAAATGTTTCTCCCTAAACTGCATAGCACCCTAAACATTCCAATTTAAGTTTCTTTCAGAAGAATATATTTTTAGAAGAAAGTTAAGGGTATACATATGATTTTTATTCCTAATTAGTTTCAGTCATCAACCTTCAAAATCCTCTTTTCTTATCGGCTACTATCCTCATAATCAATTATTGATGTTTAATTCATGGCAATATCTATACTCAGTTAAAAACCTATCTTTATTCCTTGCTGAGTTTTATTATTATTATTTCCTGATTTGATTTGTTTTTAATTTGAAAACTTCATCCAGTTATGTGGCTCCAGAGTATGCAATGACTGGGCATCTTCTTGTAAAGAGTGATGTTTATAGTTATGGCGTTGTTCTTCTTGAGCTTTTGACTGGAAGAAAACCAGTAGACATGTCACAACCTCCTGGTCAAGAGAACCTTGTTGCATGGGCCCGTCCTCTCCTGACAAGTAAAGAAGGATTGGAAGCAATAATAGATCCATCACTAGGATTTGATGTACCTTTTGATAGTGTAGCTAAAGTTGCAGCCATAGCTTCGATGTGTGTGCAACCAGAGGTATCAAACCGTCCTTTTATGGGTGAGGTTGTTCAGGCGTTAAAACTTGTATGTAATGAATGTGATGAAGCAAAGGAAGCAGGTTCAAGAATTTCTAGCCAGGAGGACTTGTCTATTGATCTGGATACAGGAGTTAGTACTGTTTCTGGACAACTAAGAGATAATTTCCAATGCCAACACTTAGCTGCCAACTATGATTCTGGAGTAGATATTGAAAGGGAATTATCAGCATCAGAATTGTTCAGTTCATCGGGAAGATTTGGAAGGCAGGCATCTGGATCATTTAGAAGACACAATTATTCAGGTCCTTTGAGAACTGGAAGAAGTAGACGACTGTGCCAGATAATTCGAAGGCTTTCTGGTGGTAGTGTCAGTGAACATGGAATTATGTTCAAGTCCTGACCAGGTTCCCATTGAGCTATGAATGTTTTGAGGTTTCTTTGTGAATCTTGCTCTCCCTTGATTTGATTATCTGCAGTTCATAAGGGCAACTTGTCAAGATGCATTTGCTCCTCTGTCTGGGCCTTTTGAGGAGTGACATGGGAATAGAAGTTGTAAATAAGATGTGCCATGCTTTGCTGCAAACCTGCAAAATTTTCTGGATCCATACTGACTGTAAACAACGGGAATCTAGCTTGACGAGTAAGATGACTGAAATTGTTCCTTTGCTTGGCTGATACCTCCTTTGATAATTAGACAATATCATATGTAGTTGCAGCATTTATAAATTTGGGTCCTGGAATTTTGTGATGTTTAAACAGTCAATACACACATCTGTACTTTATGAGGGAAAAATCTAGTTAGTTTTGTAGAACGTAATAAATCATGAATGCATTTTTAACTTTACAAGCAGCGAATTTAGGTAATTGTATGCTAATACCTCATGGTCAGATGTTTATAGCCTCATTGACACAGGATGAGGAACAGAAAAGTGGGGTGGGGGTGAACACGAAATTATGCAGCCCATATTGCTGATCAGTTCAAAGCTTACACTTGTAAACACAAACACCAGCTTTCTTTGGTATGATTTGGTTGGATTGAAGCATTGAAAGCATTCCTCCATTCTAAGTTTCAAGTTAATGAATCAACGTACAAGTAGTTTCGAGTCAAAGAAAAGGAAAGCGGCATATACCTCTGCCATTGTTGCGGGAAAGCTCTGAATTTGATCTCATCCATTCAAAGAATTTATATGCTATCCCACGAAATTTCCATATTAAATCAGTCCTCGAGGAAAACGTCTTGGTTTATGTAACAAAGATGGAAAAAAGAAAAGAAAAGGCATAAACAGCTAGGTATCCTCTCTAGTAAGTGGTAGCCATTAACTTGGTTTGCAAGTCGACTTAACGCAATCCTATATGACTTTGCAAATTGGGTTGGATTGAAATCCCTTTGACTTGTAGTTCGGAGGTTGGGTTATAACATGCATGTTTTATTTAATAATATATTTACCTTAAAAAAATTTTAATCTTGATATTTTTATTTTTTTACATACAATAATATAAACAAACTATTCATACTTATTAGTTTTAATACATTATGTTAGTGCTATGTGTTAGGTTTGAAGTTGAATGATGAAGATGGAACATTTGAATTAAAGGATAGAAGAGATTTAATTCCTGTACCAAAAAAAAGAGGTTTGATTCTTTTATATAATGCTAACTTATTTATTCGTGTTGGGTTTATTATTTGATTTTTTTAAGTATAATTTTAGTTTAAAATGTTATATTTTTTTTATTTTGAATAATTTTAATCCTAAATCCTTTTTTCAATTTTTTTCAAAATAATTTCAACTACTAATAAGTTGTTTTTTTTTTTTTTGTGGTAACCTGACCCGCACAAAATGCTCTAGGTTGGGTTAAAAACTTCCCTTACTCCACCCTCAACCTATCCTGTGAATACTCTTAATCCTATGGGCTGGCTTGGGTGTTTTGAAGAGGATGAAATGAAATGGTTATTAATTGAATTGAGTGAGAAGAGGAAAAGTTTTTATTAAATTGTTTGAAAATTTAATGAAAAAAGGGGGCGATAACTCATTCTTCAATGTTTGGGAGTAACAATATCATTAATGGATTGGAGTGAGTTTGATGTACTAATTTCCAATATTACCCTACTATAGAAGAAAAAAAGTGAAGAATATTTGGATAATAAAGGGTAAAATAGTAATTGAAAATTTCAAAGGGAGTCAAATAATCCAAAACTCCCTAGCTTTGAGGGGTTTGGAAATTGGGGTGGGGCATTGGGAGGGAGGGGTTTGAGAACCCATCCCAACTCATCCCACTCTATTACCTTTCAATGACCCAAACAAATAATTTGAGATTTTGTTCTCACTCCACATCATCATCCTAAGCAAACCCTAAGTGAAAGCCTTTTGGTGGTTAAGAGTTGTAATTTTGTCATAAGCTTTATCATGATTTGGTGAGGAAGCATGAAATATCAACTAAAGATAATTAAAAATATTGCTAAAAGCTTGAAGTCTTAGAGAGTTAAATGGCCCTCCTCCTCCCCCTCCTCCTCAACCAGCACCACCACTGCACCTCTAATTTCTTTGTCAACCAAGAAAACCTTTAACCAAGTGGTCTAAGGTACCTCTAGCTGCTCCCCACCACTACCTTCCTCACCTTATTTAGTTCATCCTTTCCCAGTTTCTCCATCCAATCCCTCAACTTCCTCTTCTTTCATTGTCATTTCGGTTGATGAACATGCTAAGCTTTGTAGACCTTGGAAGTTTGCCATTATTGTTTGAGTATCGGACAAGGTCTTTGACCTCAATACCTTGAGAAATAAATTACTTCTTCTTTGGAAAGCCAAATCTCTTTATAAACCCATAGAGCTAGGATGAGGTTTTATAGTGATAACTCATAAGAGAGTTATTTGGCCTTGATTTTGATCCTTAATTGGTGCGAACCCACAAGGGAAGATCGTAGAACCCGCAGCCAAACACGACAATGCGAACCTAAGAGGATCTATACCTTAGAACCCACAGCCAATGCAGTGATATATACACCCCAAGAAAGCCCAAACAAGTCTGGTTGATCTACTAAGTACCCTTGGACAAAAGTGAACAAGGACCCCTAGTATCAAAGACACCACAAGGTTGATCAAGCCTTGATAAGTCTGTTAGTTCTATGAAGAATCCTAGAGAAGAACTCTCTCCAATTTGGTGTTTCTAGAAAAATATGATTTGCATTCAACCAAAAGTCTTACAACAATGAAAGGTTACAATATAAATAGAAAAGGCTGATTTCTAGTCAAGGAAACCAGCAATTATGACAACACCTAATGCACATGTAGTGGATTGACTAAGGAGCCTCCTAAACCTAAAAATTTAAAGTTTGAAACAAATGCAATTAATGCACATGGGCAGATTTGACTAAGGAGCCTATAAAGTCTAAAATTTCGCTCATGTACATTATGAGACACTAAAACATCATATTTTTCTCCAATCAGCATAATTAAGGTCCAATGAGTCAACTATTGTGTGCTCTAAGGACCTAACTCTTCATTTATTGTACTTTGGCCCCAAAAGCTTTATATAATCCCATATTCAGCCTGGATAATGTTTAGTACGCCCTCACAAGTTTTCAACTCCGGTTCTTGAGTCATTTGCTTGGATAAGGTGTCTTGAACAAGTCCATTGAAAGCCTCTTTAATCCTTTTAGCACGAATTCTAGTAATTGGTCCACTTGAAATTTGGAATGGATCACTTGAACATTTAGAGCTAACTTGATCATTATAATGGTTCTCATCATCTCCTCCTTCCTCAAAAAGATTCGTCCTCGAATCTTCACCTGCATCAAAAGGAGAAAGATCAGCAACATTAAAAGTGGCACTAATACTATACTCACCTGGTAGATCAATTTTGTATGCATTATCATTGATTCGCTCGAGAACTTGGAATGGACCATCTCATCTTGGAGCTAGCTTTGATTTCCTTTGAGCAGGAAACCTTTCCTTCCTCATATGTACCCATACCCAGTCTCCAGGCTCAAAAGTAACACGCCTTCTTCCTTTGTTGGCCTTGTTTGCATATTGTTCATTTTTCTTCTCAATTTGCTACTTGACACGTTCATGAATTTGCTTCACCAGCTCAGCTTTCTTGTGGCCATCGAGGCTAGCTCTTTCGTCAATCAACAATAGGATTAAATCCAAAGGAATTAATGGATTAAAACCATAAACAATTTTAGAAGGAGAATATTCAGTAGTTGAATGTACACTCCTATTATATGCAAATTCAATAAATGACAAACAATTTTCCCAATTTTTCAAATTTCTTTGAATCACAGTTCGAAGCAATTGAGTTAAAACTCTATTAACAACTTTAATTTGACCATCTGTTTGTGGATGATAAGCTGTAGAGAACAACAATTTAGTACCAAGCCTGCCCCACAAAACCCTCCAAAAGTGACTAAGAAATTTTGTATCCCTATCTGAAACAATGCTTTTAGTAACACCATGAAGTCTCACAATTTCCTTAAAGAATAAATCAGCGATGTGAGTAGCATCATCAGTTTTATTGCATGAAATGAAATGTGCCATTTTGGAAAATCGGTCAACGACCACAAATATTGAATCCGAACCCCTCTTTGACCTAGGTAATCCCAAAACAAAGTCCATGGAGATATCCACCCAAGGTTTGCTAGGCACTGGTAAAGGTGTGTACAAACCGTGTGGTAAGACTTGAGATTTAGCTTTTTTACATGTAATGCATCTTTCACAAATTCGTTTAACATCATGTTTCATTTTAGGCCAAAAGAAATGTTCATGCAATACATCTAAAGTCTTTCTCACACCAAAATGTCCCATTAAGCCTCCCCCATGAGCTTCCCTCACAAGCAATTCACGCAAAGAGCATTGAGGCACACATAACTTATTCTCCTTAAATAGATAATCATCAACTCTATAAAACTTATTGAATCCCTTTTTTTCACATGCAAGAAATACTTCAGCAAATTCATCATCATTTGAATACAAATCCTTGATATACTCAAACCCAAGCAATCTTGCATTCAGAGAAGTAAGAAGAACATACCTCCTAGATAATGCATCTGCAACCACATTCTCTTTACCTTGTTTGTATTTGATGACATATGGAAATGTCTCAATGAATTCCAGCCACCTTGCATGACGCTTATTCAACTTACCTTGACTTTTGAGATGTTTCAGAGATAAATGATCTGTATGAATGAGAAACTCTTTAGGCCAGAGGTAGTGTTGTCATGTCTTTAATACTCTCACAAGTGCATAAAGCTCCTTGTCATAAGTTGGATAACTCAAGGCAGCACCATTTAGTTTTTCACTAAAATAAGCAATTGGCCTCCTTTCCTGCATTAAAACAGCACCTATACCCACTCTGGATGCATCACACTCAATTTCAAAGGCTATAGAAAAATCAGGTAATGTCAAAACAGGTGCAGAACATAACCTTTCCTTTAAAACATTAAATGCATCATCTTGTGCTTTTTCCCACTTAAATTCCACAGATTTCTTTACCACTTCAGTGAGTGGTGCAGCAAGTGTGCTAAAATCTTTCACAAAACGACGGTAAAAATCAGCTAAACCGTGAAAACTTCTTACCTCAATGACTGATCTAGGTGTTGGCCACTCTTTGATAGCCTTGACCTTTTCTTCATCAACTTCTATTCCCTGTGCCTTTATGACAAAGCCAAGAAACACAACTTTGTCCATACAAAAACTACACTTCTTTAGATTAGCATACAATCTTTCCTTTCTCAACACATCAAGCACACAACGCAGATGATTCAAATGTTCATTTAAATCCTTGCTATAAATCAGAATATCATCAAAATAAACCATAAAAAATTTCCAATGTATGCACGCAAAACATGATTCATTAATCTCATGAAAGTGCTATGTGCATTAGTTAGTCCAAATGGCATGACTAACCATTCATAAAGTCCATGCTTTGTTTTGAAAGCAGTTTTCCACTCATCACGTTTCCTCATCCGAATTTGATGGTATCCAGATTTTAAATCAATTTTAGAAAAGATACTAGATCCATGCAATTCATCAAGCATATCATCCAATCTAGGGATAGGATGGCGATATTTTACCGTTATGTTGTTTACGGCCCTACAATCAATGCACATCCTCCATGATCCATCTTTCTTTGGCACGAGAAGTACTAGAACTGCACAAGGACTCAAACTTTCTCTCACATAGCCCTTGGCCATAAGCTCTTCAACTTGCCTTTGAAGCTCCTTCGCTTCCTCTAGATTTGTCCTATAGGCTGGGCGATTAGGAATTGTTGCTCCTGGAATGAAGTCAATTTGATGCTCAATTCCTCTAATAGGTGGTAGCCCTGGAGGAATTTCTTCCGGCAGCACATCTTGGAATTCCTGCAACAAAGACCTAACAACACTAGGAAACAAAGAGTTAAGTTCATTAGTGTTAAAATAACCCTCCTTATATATGAGTACGAGCAAATGTTGTTTAGCTAGAAAAGCACTCCTCATTTCGTTCTCCTTAGCATAAAAGCTCACTCTTGCATTTTCTTTTCTCTCCATTCTCTTTTCTTTTTTTAAACTCTCTTTTTTCTCATTTTTCGAGTCATTCTCCTTTTTCATCTTAAGTTGATCTTCATACACTTGCTTAGGTGTTAATGGAGCAAGAGTAATTGTTCGATCATTCTTAACAAATGAGTATCTATTTGTAAATCCATCCTTGACAGCCCTACGATCAAACTCCCATGGCCTCCCAAGAAGTATATGACCAGCATGCATAGGAGCAACATCACATAGCACCTTATCACTATACTTTCCAATTGAGAATGAAACCAGAATTTGCTTATTAACCTTGATTTCTCCACAATCATTTAACCATTGAAGCTTATATGGTCTCTGATGTGGAATGATTGGCAAATCTAATTTCTCAATCAGTGTAGTGCTAGCAACATTAGTGCAACTCCCCCCATCAATAATCATGTTGCATACCTTATTGTTGATAAGGCAGCGAGTGTGAAAAATATTTTCCTTTTGTTGCTCCACATCATCTTCTTTAGCTTGAGCATTCAAGGCACGCCTAGTGACAAGTGCTTCTCCTTCCACTGCATACTCAAGCCCATCATCACTAGCATATTCAAGTGAAGGTATGGAATCATCACTCTCACTTTCAGTCACCACTTCATTATCCCTCATAATCATGACTCTTTTGTTGGGGCATTGTGAAGCTATATGACCTGTACCCAAACATTTGAAACATTTTGTATCTCTATATCTAGAAGTTTGAGGTTTAGATTTACCTTTGTCCTTAGTTGAAGAAATTTCTTTTCGAACATCTTTTTCTTCCTTCTTCCAACTCTGTTTCATTGGAGAATTAGGGTTAGAATTAAATCTTAAGGTACCTTTGCGCTTGAGTTGTTTTTCCACCTTAATTGCCACATATAACATATCCTCCAACTCCACATAATGCTGTAGTTCTACTACGTTGGCTATGTATTTATTCAACCCATTCAAGAAATGAGCCATTGTAGCCTCCTTGTCCTCCTTGACATTAGCCCTTATCATAGCAACCTCCATTTCTTTGTAATACTCCTCCACATTTTTGGAACCTTGTGTAAGAGTCTGCAACTTCTGGTAGAGGTCTCTGTAGTAATGGCCAGGTACAAATCTCCTTCTCATTATAGCCTTTATTTCTGCCCAAGTTTCTATAGGATGCTCACCATTTCTCCTCCTATTTAAACCAAGCTTATCCCACCAAATAATTGCATAATCAGTGAACTCTATCACGGCCAACTTCACCTTCTTCATTTCAGAATAATTATGACATTCAAAAATTAGCTCAACCTTTTTTTCCCACTCCAAGTAGGCTTCAGGATCATTTCTACCTTGGAAAGATGGTATTTTTATTTTAATACTTCCTAGGTCTCCATCTACCTGCCTTCCTTCTCTAGGAATATTTCTCCCATGATACATTTCTGGTCTAATTCTAGTATGCGTATTTCTTCTTACACCAACTTCAGATTCATAACCATCATCATCCTCACTCTGTACTTCAACTTCAAACTCAGCTTCAGGCTGAACAACTCTTCTAGGATTAGGACTCCTATTAGGTTGTCTCCTTTGTAAATTGGTGATCCTAGTGTCTTGCCTATCCAGCCTATCTCTTATGTCTCCAAACACCACATTAAAGCGCTCAAACTGTTGTTGCATGGCTTTTATGACAAGCTCCATGTTGGGTGAGTTTCCACCGTTGGTTGACTCTTCCTTGTTAGACATTTTTTGTTGCTGCAAGAAAAATTGGATAGTGAAAATAAAAGATCCTCACAGATTTCCTTACGTGTTTGCACTCAAAGAATGTCACTCTACACTCGTGTTTCACTCTTTATAGGCTTTTTCACAATATGTGTCACTCTTGCCTTTTTTTTTTTTCCTCTATTAGTTCTCTCAATAGGTTCTTTAAGGTAACTAACCAACACAAGGTTATGCCAAAACTTGTAGAGTTAGTTAGACACTTGGGGATAAGAAATCAAATTTGGATCAAAGGAAAAAATAAATTTCTGGAATGCGATATCAAGAATTTTGAAGCAAAAATCGAAATAAAACAAATCCTAATAAGATTTTAGCAAAATCCTACTTTCTTTTGCTCCCTTTTTTTTTCGTTTTTTTTATTCTTTTTTTATTAATTTTTTTTGCCTCCTCTTTTTTTTGGCAGAAATTTGAATAAGAGAATAATAATCACACTAAGAAACACAAATAAGCAGTTTGCTTTGAAAAATTCAGGAACAAAACGTCTGGATAAAAACGACTATAACTTATGACACAAATTTCGTATTGTAGCGATTCTAAAACGAGCAGAAAGATGAGATTCTAAACTATGAAAATGACATATGAATCGTCAAAAAACTCAAAGGAAAACGTGTCGAACAGAGATGAACAATGTTGGGAACGAACAGAGTCACATAAAGATGAACAAACACAAGAAAGAATAGAAAATACAATCAGAAGATAAGAAATACAAGAACAAAAGATATGACCTGATAGGGAGCCGAGCTCTGATACCAAGATGGTGCGAACCCACAAGGGAAGATCGTAGAACCCGCAGCCAAACACGACAATGCGAACTCAAGAGGATCTATACCTTAGAACCCACAGCCAATGCAGTGATATATACACCCCAAGAAAGCCCAAACATGTTTGGTTGATCCACTAAGTACCCTTGGACAAAAGAGAACAAGGACCCCAAGTATCAAAGACACCATAAAGTTGATCAAACCTTGATAAGTCTGTTAGTTCTATGAAGAACCCTAGAGAAGAACTCTCTCCAATCTGGCGTTTCCAGAAAAATATGATTTGCATTCAACCAAAAGTCTTACAACAATGAAAGGTTACAATATAAATAGAAAAGGCTGATTTCTAGTCAAGGAAACCAGCAATTATGACAACACCTAATGCACATGTAGTGGATTGACTAAGGAGCCTCCTAAACCTAAAAATTCAAAGTTTGAAACAAATGCAATTAACGAACATGGGCAGATTTGACTAAGGAGCCTATAAAGTCTAAAATTTCGCTCATGTACATTATGAGACACTAAAACAACATATTTTTCTCCAATAAGCATAATTAAGGTCCAATGAGTCAACTATTGTGTGCTCTAAGGACCTAGCTCTTCATTTATTCTATTTTGGCCCCAAAAGCTCTATATAATCCCATATTCAGCCTAGGTAATGTTCAGTACGCCCTCACAAGTTTTCAGCTCCGGTTCTTGAGTCATTTGCTTGGATAAGGTGTCTTGAACAAGTCCATTGAAAGCCTCTTTAATCCTTTTAGCACGAGCTCTAGTAATTGATCCACTTGGAATTTGGAATGGATCACTTAAACATTTAGAGTTAACTTGATCATTATGATGGTTCTCATCATTAATTGTGCTTGTTCTTGAGTAAATTGAGTTGATTTAATGAAATTTAATAAAGTTATGATATTTAATAGGTATTTAATCAAATGTTTAATTCTTTTGTACATTGATTCTCAACAAGGACAAGAGAATGGATTTTTGAGTAAGGAAAAATTCTCGATTGGATGAACTTGTGTTATGAGGTTGAAGGGTACAAAAAGAGCTTTCCATTAATATATTATGAGCTTGAAAGTCCACTTGTATCAAAAGATATGGATACTTGAATATAGGACATTAGTTCTCATAGTTATGATCACAGGTGCACTGGGTTTTCTAAAATCACTCCTAATTACACTTAGACTCTAATTTTTTTTTCACCTTATTATATATAGAAGAGCTAGGGCAACTTAGAAGGAGACTTCTCTAGCCTCAAAAGGGTTAGAATTATACCAAAACAAGGGATATACAAAGAGATTGCAAGCAAAGGATCAGAGGCTTAGAAGTGTCATTATTCTCTATTCGTCCTTCTTTTTGTTATTATGTGATGTATTATTTCCCTTGTGTTTTGTTTTTAGTGGGTTATGTTCTACTTTACTTTTCTAGGATTCAATGGATTTCAATTATGTAGTTTAGTTTCAACTCTTCTTTTGCTTATGAATGACATTGTTTGAATTATTTGTTTCATTCTTCTTCATGCATTCTAGTTGCTTGATCACAAATTAGATTGTTTGAGTTTAGTTAATTATTTTTTATATAGATAATTATTTGAATTGACCATTAAATTGAATAACATATGATTGATCTTAATAGGCATGACACAAACATATTGATTTGTATATCGAATAGTAATATACTTCCATACTTTGCATGACCTAATCAAGTCTTATGCCTAATTTTTGAATTACTACATAATTACTCAAGTTTTGTGTAATATCCCGTAATTTTTAAATAATAATATTTTGCTATAAACAAATATATTTTTATTTTAAATGATTATGTTTTACTAAAAGTAAATACGCTTTTAATTAAAATGATTTTGTTTTGTTTAAAATAATTATATTTGGCTTTAAATAAATTTTTATTTTATTTTTATAAATTTCTTTCTTTTAACATGCATGAAGTTATTTTATATTATATTAAAATTTTTATCAAGAAAAGTCATGATTTAAGAGTTCAATTAAAATTTTGCAAGAATATAAATTTTTAGAAATTTTTGAGATGCTTTAGCATGAAAAATAATATTATTATGTATATAAAAAATAATAAATTTTAACTATTCAATAATTAAATAATATTTAAAAAGAAAAAAAGAAAAAAGGGGAGGAGATGAAGCGTGAAGGGGACTTTGTGAAATCCCGTAACCGATTAATAGTATGAATACTATTTTTTTTCTCTCCTCCATATTTTCTCTTTAGATCTGGAGTGTCTATAGGCCCCTGATATCAAAACTAATGGTACCATTGGATTCAGGACGGAGAATACTACGATATTGGCTGAAAATTTTTCAAATCAGTCGTAGAATTGCCATTGATCAGAAGTCAAAAATCTTAGAAAAATGTATACTCTAAAATTCTTATTTAGAGACCTCAAATTAAAAATTTAACATCGTACATAGATTTAGGAGATAGATAAACCTTAAGATATGAAATTTTTTGGCCATCTGACAACTTTTTGTGCCTCATGAATAGTAAATCTAGCTAGTATAAATAGTATTTTCTGACAATGAATAGTTTTTTCGACCGTGAATAGCCCCATCAGTTGACTAGTATTGACCAAGCTTTTGGAGGACAAATTTCGCGATTTTGGAGTCATTTCTTAGGTTTTTGGATCCTCCGAACTTGTTTTTGAGGTCTATTTGATCCAATTTGAATTGAAAAAGTATATTTTGGGGTTGTCCAACCTAGAGCCTTACCTTGTGAGTAGATAATTTTTTCTATGACTTACCCTATGCTCTTCTTGAACTTAAAATATATAATTGCTTTTGTTTACAAATTATTTATGCTATCATAAGTTTTTGAAATGTGTTTAAATATCTATTTACTTATAAACTGGCACACAATTCAAGAAGAATATAGTTTTGTAAATAGATTTTAAAACTCATTGAATATGTGGTTCTAAATGTATTTATTGTTATTTGGTAAAGTGAATATTATATGCATGAGGCATTGATTTATAAAGCTATAAAGTTGCTGATTATGATTGAGTGGCAAGCATAAATCTCTTGGCGAGTTGTTTGATAATTATACATTGTATTTTATGAATATTCATTTATACACACACACACATAGATATATATATATATATATATATATATATATATATATATATATGTATGGATGAATATCGACAAGTTGTATGGCTTGTGACGGTACCGAGTAGGGGATGCCCTATTAGCCTAAGTGAGTAAAGGGAGGGCCGCTCCAACCGGGTGACAATGGTAATGTGAGGAGGCATATGAGTGATGAACTCACATTCCTTGATCACTTATTGTGACTATAGTTGATTGGTGACTATGCGTATAGCAAATGAGTGAATTGAGTGTATTAAGAATTGTAACATGCTTGAGCATTATGTAAAAAGAGTGGATTTTCAGTGCATATATAGTATGTTAATTATGCATCAATAAAAGTTATGATTTTTTCTCAAAAGGTTAATTTTTTTTGTAACTTATACAGTTAAATATAACATCATCCTTAGCTGTGTGCTTGGAAATATTTGATGGTTCTGATATGGAATCCTTCTAATATTTTCATGTGAAATATATTGATGCATAACAATATTTGTTTAATGATCATACAATACAGTATATAGTTTTGAATATCTGAATATCCTTTGTTTTGAGCATATTTGAAATACGGGTCCCATATGGATGTACTTTCGAACTATATTTTCTATGTGACAAATTTTAAAACATGAGTACATCCATATGTTGACCTAAGAGGTCATAGGAGGTATTATCTACTCACTGAGTTGTCAAACTCACTACACAATATTTTCACATTTTTCAGATAAGAGTATAGAGTCTGCCTGTAGATAGGTGATCAGCTAGGCGACATATTTTCTGATGAGCCTACGTTGTTTCCAAGGCTTACAATTTTTGAATTATACTGTGTTTGTATTCTAGAGTGTGCCCTGAACGCCACAGATAGGATCCCTACTTCTGTTGTTACTTTGACATTTATAATTTGGTTTGTATAATGTATATACATGAGAAAACATATATGTATATATTTCCATGACAAAGAATAGTGTTATGCATGTTATGGAAAATATCTTATTGCAAAAAAAATGTTTGTTTTACGTGCTCGTAAATTGGGGGCATTACAAGTTGGTATTAGAGCATTAGGTTTCCCTGTGGCTATCAGAGCAAAGGATTCTTTAGTAGGATTTTTAGTATGGATATGAGCCCGATATATTTATACTTCAAGTTCTGCAGAGGGGTTCTATAGGGCTTCAATTTCTTTTCTATTCCAAATTTGCTAAATTTCTTAGTATTAGATTGATAGAATATTGTGGCATTTTAAAAAGTATCTATGGGTCAATTTATGTCTAAAAGTGAAAGGGATAGGCGTACTAGAGAATTTAAAAAATTGAAACATATGCCTAATGTGACCGTTTCTGAATGTGATATTCATTGTACCTAGTTGCCTAGATAGGGTAGATTTTGATGTGATAATGAGAATGGATTGGTTGGCATCATGTTATGCCATTTTGGAATGTCATCTTAAGGTGATTAAATTTAATATTTGTAGAGAATCTCATTTCTTGATATAAGAAAATTGTAGTGAGGTACCCAGTGATTTAATTTTAACTTTAGCAGTCCATAAGTTATTACAAAAAGGTGCCAAGGATATTTGGCAGTGATAAGAGATGTTGATATAAAGTATACTAGTATAAATCAAGTTCTATTGGTTAGTAAATTTTTTGATGTGTTCCTTGAGAAATTGCTAGGATTACCCCGAAACAAGAAATATAATTTGATATTGATTTACTTTCTAGAACCCAACTAGTATCTATATCCCTATATAGAATGATATCGACTGAACTTAAGGAACTACAAAAAATAGTTACAAGACTTGTTAGACAAGAAATTTATACGCCCTAGTACTATTCTTGAGATGCTCTAGTTCTATTTGTAAAAAAGAAGGATAGATCACTACGGTTATGCATAGATTATAAATAATTGAATAAAGTGACAGTGAATAATAAATACCCATTACCTCATATAGATGATTTGTTTGACCAATTATAGTGTGCTCAATATTTAAAAAAATTTGATTTGAGATCTGGATATCATCAATTAAAGATAAGGGAAGAGGATATTCTAAAAATTGCTCATAAGACTCGGTATGAGCACTATGAGTTCTTAGCGATGTCATTTAATTTGAAAAATTTCCTAGCTGCATTTATGGACTTTACGAATATAATACTTAAGCCATTTTTGGATCAAATTGTAAATATATTTATTGATGATATATTAATATGTTCCAAGAGTTCAGAGGATCATAAACAAAATTTGAGGATAACTTTACAAACTCTAAGGGAGTATAGTTGGCAAGGATGGTACCTAAGTAGACCCTAAGAAAGTAAAAATGGTACAGCAATGGCTACGTTCTACTGTAGTTAAAGATCAAGATCAAAATCTAATTTGTGCTTCCTGTAGTTGTCTACTGTCCATTTTATTTGAGCCATAGTTGGATTAGGTACATGAACAAATGCCTTTAAAGCATCAATTAACTCCTCAGTATTTAAAGTTGAGATGAGAATTCGTCGTGCTGAGTGTGAGATAAACCTTTGTTTCACAGTTTGATCAAGAAAAGTGATAAAGGGAAAATTTGAGTACTTAATGGCTATATTTTATCCCCTAATTTAAAGTAAACTTGTGATTATTCCCCTGCTTTTGGTTATGCTTTGCTTTGGATACTGCTTTAGTTGGTTTTATGCTTGTAGGTGAGAGTTGTGAGGACTTGGAACAAGTTAAGGAGGAAGTAAGGAGGCAACACACCAAAAATTTGTAAACCCACTTATGGTATGATGATATTGAACTATTAAATTGTAGAACCCTAATTGTATTATCCATGGTTAATTAGGATTGACTATTTTGCATTAATTATATGAGTTGATGAATGTCTGGCCAACGTTTATCACGTCTTAAGATATTATTTGATGAATTGAAAGTTGAAAATTAATACCGGAACCTAATAGTTAATTAGGGATATCTTAATCACGAAAGTAGTTTAAGATTCTCTAGGAATGAATCAATTAGTGGGCACGAG
Source organism: Gleditsia sinensis (assembly GCA_037074535.1). NCBI lineage: Eukaryota > Viridiplantae > Streptophyta > Magnoliopsida > Fabales > Fabaceae > Gleditsia > Gleditsia sinensis. The sequence continues at coordinate 21,290,803 of CM073464.1, forward strand.
AAAACTGATTAATTGAATTCCATGGTTGGCATAGAACTTAATGGACTTAGGTTGAACTAAGAACCATGAAAGTAGGCAATTGGATTAACCTAGGTACGATTAATAACGCTTGAAAGATGTTGCTAGTTAATTAAGGCTAAACCATCCCCAATAACCTAGATAATTACAATTAGAGGTACATGTTGAATGTTGAATGTCATGAGTGTGGTGAACCCTAACCCTAGGCTTTTATTAATTGAATTACTTATTTACTTAATTATGACAAACTTTCTATCGTATTACATCGATTTAGATAGCATATTTCGCATAATTCTAGTAGTTGATAATTGTTCTCTGTGGGATACAACCCATACTCACTGGACTAGCTACAGCTACGCTGTGCGCTTACAGTTATTTATAAAACACACAACAAGTTTTTGGCGCTGTTGCTGGGGAAAAATCGTTAATATTAGATATATTGCGAAATACCTAGACTAGATCACTTTTTTTAATTTTTCTGCATAATTTTATCTTGTTGATTTTTGCCTCTTTTCTTCCTTTATAGGTGTGTTTCTCTTTTATGCAAAGAGAACGTGAGTTCGTCGTTGAATTTGATTCAAAAATTGAACGCACACTACAAAGGAGAAGAAGAAGACAGTAGCAAGAACATTCTGCACCTACCATGGCAGAGAAAGATAACTGTTCTCTTAAGAATTTCACTGCCCCGGATGCTCATGGCCTGAATCCCAGTATTATCAGACCAATTGTTGAGGCCAACAACTTTAAGCTGAAGCCTTCTCTTTTGTAGATGGTTCAGCAAAATCAGTTTGGAGGGTCACCTATTGAAGACCCTAATCTCTATTTATCAGTCTTTTTGGAATACTGTGACATTAAAGATGAATGGAGTATCCTCTGATGCCATTAGACTAAGACTGTTCCCATTCTCTCTGAGGGACAAGGCCTGTACATAGTTGCATTCTCTTCCAACGTGTAATAACTCCATTTTTTTTACATAAATACATATATTAAAATCTCATGAAGTCATTACCTTTATTTAACTCATAATAACATTCAATTAATTTGACCAAGCATAATTAAGGTTAATAAAAGAAATGAAATTAAGGATCTTACACAATGGGGTCAATAACTATATGGCAGCAGCTTTCTTGGCCAAATACTTCCCACCAAGTAAAACAACTCGTCTTAGGAATCAAATTACTACCTTTGCTCAGAAAGATGGTGAGTCTTTATATGAAGCTTAGGAGAGATTTAAAGAGCTCCTCAGAATCTGCCCACACCATGGGTTAAAGAAGTGGCTTATAGTCCATACATTCTACAATAGACTAATCTACACCACCCGAATGTCTGTGGATGCTGCAACTGGAGGAGCTTTGATGAATAAAACTGTAGATGAGGCATATGAGCTGATTGAAGATATGGCTCAAAATCATTACTCATGGTCTAGTGAGAGGCAGCCAAGAAAACCATCAGGTATGTATGAAGTAGATGCATTTAACCATCTAACTTCTAAAGTTGATGTTCTATTTCAGAAATTAGATAAATTAAGCATCAGTACTGTTGGTTCCCCTTCTCCATCTTCTACATGTGAGATTTTTGGAGGTGTTGGTCATGTGGCTAATGAATGCTAGCTTGGAAACTCTGCACCTCAGGATTGTGAGCAGGTAAGTTTTGTGAATAATTAGAAAAACAATCCTTACAGCAACACCTATAACCCAGGTTGGAGAAATCACCCAAATCTTTCATACAAGCCAAATACAAATAAGCCTCAAAATAACTTTAGGCAACCTCTAGGGTTTTAGAATTAGAGGCCCTTCAATCCGCCTCCTCATCCAAAGTCAAATCTAGAGGCTCTGATGGAGAATTTCATCACTACATAGAGTAACCAGAATGATGAATTCAGAGTCTAGCACCACTCAATGAATGAGGCTATAAAAGATTTAGCCTCTAAGGTTGACTCACTTGTTACCCATAGTAAGATGTTGGAAACTTAGATAGCACAGTAAGCAAGTCTATTTAATAGGAACTTTGGTCGACTTTCAGGTCAGACTGAAAACCCTAGGGAGCACTGTAATGCCATTACCCTGAGAAGTGGTAAACAATTGGCTGAATTAGAGAGAAGAGGAGAGATAAAAGAAGATGAACCTCAAGCTACATCTGAGAAGAGAAGAGAAGAGGAACCAGAAGAAGAGGAAAAGAAGGAAGAAGAGCCCAAATATGTGGCTCCTACACCTTACAAGCCACCAATCCTTTTTCCTCAAAGATTGGTTAAGGCTAAGTTAGAGAAGCAATTTGGGAGGTTTCTGGATGTTTCGAAAAAGTTAAATATCAACATCCCATTCTTAGAAGGCATCTCTCAAATGCTTACCTATGCAAAGTTTCTGAAAGAAATCCTCTCAAGCAAGAAGAAAATTGAAGAGCATGCTGTTGTGGCATTGACAGAGGGATCTAGTGTGTTGATTTAGAATAAGCTACCATAAAAGCTTAAGGATCCCAGAAGTTTTTCCATCTCTTTTTCCATTAGTGACATGAAGATTAATAAAGCCTTGTGTGATCTTAGAGCAAGTGTGAGTCTCATGCCTCTTTCAGTTTGTAAGAAGCTTCAGATGAGTGACTTGAATCCTACCACCCTTTCTCTTCATTTGGATAATCAATCCATTAATCATCCGATAGGTATATTAGAGGATGTTCCTCTAAAGGTGGGTAAGTTTTATATACCAGTTGATTTTGTTATTTTAGAGATGGAGGAAGATGAAAAAATCTCCATCATTCTTGGAAGGCCTTTCTTAGCTACAGCTGGTTCAAATATCAATGTAAAAGATAGAAAGCTTTCTTTAAATGTAGGGGATGAAAAAGTAGAATTTAATTTGAATAATACTATGAACCCTCCATCTCTAAGTGAATCTTGCTGTATGATTGGTTTACCTGAACCTAATATGAATAATAATGCCATGAATTTTCCTCCTTCTAACCCACTTGAGTTATGCTCTATGGAAAGTTCTTGTGTTTATGTCAAACAGGGGGAAGAAAAGCAGGCAATTAAGGAGGAAGTGAAAGATACAAAGGTAGAACCTAAGCCACCTCCTCTTAACCTCAATGGAGCTGAGGAAGAAAGGAATGAGCTAAAAGGAACTTTGAAGGCCATTGGACAAACCCTTAAGCATTATACTAAGAGGCAATGGATTAAAAAGAAAGTCATTCAAACTTTCTTCAAACCTCCTTGAGTAAAAGAATGAAAGGGAGTCGAGCTAATGACTTTAAACAAGTGCTTTGTGGGAGGCAACTCACATTTTAATTTTTAAGTTTCTTTTTGTTTTGTTTTCTTGCTTTTAGTTTTGCTTTTATCTTTAATTTTAGTTGATTTCTTAGGTTATAGGTTTAATGAGTGTTTCCACAGGTAAATTTCCATGTGCCCAAGGTTGAATTAAAGGATGAAAATCAAGGGAAATTGAAAAGGGTTAAAAACTATAGCAATTTTTGAAGAAAAGTGGGTTCCAGCACCAAACACGGGTAACCTGTGCCACGGGCATGCTTGTGCTTCAAGCAGAGGCTAGCAATTTGGAGGTTTTGGCACTTCCAGTGCCAAGCATGGGCTGGCCGTGTCATAGGACACAGCCATGCCCCAAGCCTAGTGCAAGACATACCCTCCCCGTGTTCCTCAACACGGGCCAAATTCAGAGATTTTGGAATTCCAACGTGAAGCACGGCCTGGTTGCGTCTCCCACCACGGTCGTGCTTCGGGTTATGCCAAGCACTTCCACCCCATGCCATCCAACACGAGCCACTTTTTTAGGCAATTCTAAAATCCAGGCTGAAGCATGGGTGGGCCGCGCTTCGGGCCCAGGTAAGCATTTTTTCCCTATTTTTTCTTCTCTCGTGTCTCACCTTATTCTCACAGTGCCCTAGCCCGTGTTATTCCCTTGCATTCCTGTGCTCTCATCTCCTTCTTCCCACCAATTTCCATACAAATTCTCTGCAAAATCCACCCATTCCCACCTCCTTCTCCAAGCTCCCATCCCTTTCTTCCCTCCAGCCTATACCCCCACCCGTGCCCTAACCACAAAAATCCCCCAATTCGTGTTCCTCTTGGTCCCATCCCTTCCCCCTATAACCCGAAGCCTCCCCCCTTTCCTCTCTGCCACTCCCCTGCTTCCTAATGCCTGAAATCCCCATCCCAACATACTACTCCTTCCCTTTCACTCCAACCAACCCGAAACACTCCTAAACACACACACACCCAGAATATCCCAGCCAACTTATGCCAATCTCTACACCCAACCAACCCCTGCCCACTCAACCCACACCCTTTTTCCCTGCACCAGCCTACCCGAAGCCCCCATTTCCACATTCCCCTGCATTACCTCATGCTGCATTGAAGATTGTTGGTTGCCAGTTACTCCTTGCTGCATCTCTATTGTACTTCACCCAGGTAATTTATAATTTCTTGCAATTTCTTTAAATTTATGGATTGGAATTCTGGACTTAGTGATTACACTGGTTTGTTGCCAAATTTTTTGCTTTTGGTTACTTTACTTGAGCTTCATTTGATGAACTTACTGCATTAAATTTTCTGAACTTTACTTGTCTGGCATTGAGCATATTTGTTGTCAAATTGCTACCTATGATTAGCCAGCAAATGTTGGATAAATTTTGCTTGCTTATATAAGTTTTCATGCTACTTGGTGTTCTGATTTATTAATCTCAGTCTTTGCACTAGAACTACCTTTCAATTGTTAGACTTGCTAGATGGTTTATATCCATTATATTAATTGATTAGTTGACTGCTTTACTTTATTGGATGCTTGGTTTAACTGCACTCTTACTGGTTTGCTGCACATATTTAATTGCACTTTTAATTGTATGATAACCAACTGAAATTGAAATTACCTTGCTAAGCTTTCCTGGTTTATCTTGGCAACTATCTGGCTGAGCTTGCTACTGCCTTCCTTTACTTTAAATTGACATTAGGTGTTATCTTTTCTAACCAAAATGAATTACTAGTGCATTGCTTTGCAAATATAAACACTAGTTTGCTTGAACTTTTCCCTGCTTTGCACTGAATTCATTTGGTGTCCTGGTTTAACATTGTGGCTGCATTGATTATTAATTAGTTTTTGGCCCTGCTCAGCCCACTCCCCATTATATTTTGTATTTCATATTATTATACATGGGTCCCAAAAGAGCTAGAACTGGCCAATCCTCCTCCTAATCCTAGCAACCACATAAAGGACGAATTCAAATAACGTCCCAACTTCCTCACCAAATCAACGAGTATGGTATTGTGTTTGTTGATGATAGTCAATGAATACGATACGATACTTTAGTTAAATGAGGAATGCTAAGTACCCAGTACATGGATGAGGAATGTTTGGATCGGTTAGGTCTTTTAACTGACGTCTACTACCTAATTGATAGGATTAGGTGGATTACATTCATTGGCATACGTTACTCGGCCTATGCTAGGACCACCTTAGAGTTTTTCAGTTCAATTAATGTGGTCCTATTTTGGGGTTCCGACGTCGAGCAAGGCCGCATTAATTTTAGACTATTTGACTGTTCATTTAGTTTAACATTAGCTGAATTTAATGCATTATTTAGATTGACTCCCGGGGGAGACAGCCTCAAGTTTTCTTGCCCAACATTTTTGGAAATCTATTTTTGTTGGGGGGAAATATGATGCATCGAGTTCAAAAGTATCTTTTATTTGTAATCCCACTTTTAGATATTTACAGTGCCTGATGACTCATATCGTTTTTGGTAGAGTTGAAAGTGATGGAGTTGCAAATAAATGAGAGCTTTGTTTTCTTTGGGTCATGATACACGGTCATAAGGTGGATACTAGCGCTTTCATAGCCTAACAGATGGCCAGGGTAGGTAATGCCACGAATGGCAAAGTGGTCATTGGGGGACTAGTGACTGCAATAGCTAGAGGGCTAGGATTTGAGGCAAATCTCCAATGTTTGCAACCAATAGTTGGCAGCAACATGATTGATTTAGAATCTTGTTTGCATATGAAATTAAATGTGAAAAGAAATGCTGACTATTGGTTGCATCTCAAAGACCATAATATCTTTCGCCTCCTTAACCTTACTAGGACTGTAGTTACTAGTGGAAGAACTGGATCTATCCTCTAGAAGAGGGTAGAGAGGGTGATGATGATTCTGAGGGGGATGACTTCCCCCATGAGCCACTTTTGGCTCTACCACCCCTACCCCTTTCCCATTTTACTGACTATGCAGGTACATCATATGCTCCCCCAGAGGATCAGGACTCCATTTCTTTATGGCTTAGCCGAATTGAGGTGGAGCAACTATCGCAGAAAGCTACCCTGCATGCCATGCAAGATTCCATCTGAATCATGTAGGGAATGATGAATGGCTGATACAATTGGCACCTGAGCCAGAATCCTTCACCTCCTCCTCCAGACGACCAGTAAGCAAGTAAGTGTTACTTCTTCCTTTGCCTGCACTTTCATTATTATTGACATTGGGGACAATGTCAAGTTTAAGTATAGGGGAGTAGACTTTAGCTTTTAGTTTTCACTGGTTGAGTTATGGTTTGCATTGGATGAACTTTTGATTTGCACTGGCTATTTTCACTAGCTGACTTAATTGTCTTTTGCATGTATATACTGTACATATCACATCTTTCTTGTTTCATTGCATAATCATATAGTTTGTTGTTTTAGAGATAGATTCATGTAATATAGGTTGATTTTAGCTCATGAACATGTGATGCACAATAGGATATGAAATAGGTAGTTTAAATTTTAGTCTTTCTCTTATAGGATTAAACCTCTAATTTTTTTGAAAAATATCACTCCTATTGTGCTGTGAATTGTATGCCTTTATTGATTTTTAACACTATGAGAGTATGAAGGCTAGGAGAGGTGAAAAATAAGGGAATATAAAACCCAAAAAGTTTTCACTCTAAGTACCCTTTCAAGGCACTAAAAAGGCCCTAGTATGAGTACCTAGCTGCCTTTACCTTAGTGAGATGGAGCATAAAATGCACTCACTGCATATTTCTATAAAAGAAAAAAATGATGAATGAAATAAACAAAAAGAAAAAAATGATGAGAAATAAAAGAAATTGAGTGAGAAAAATAGAAATAAGGGTAAGGCAACATAAGGATATCTAAAGGATGAGGTGGCCTACTTGAGTTTCTAAAAAAATAATTTGATGCATACATTCAATGGTAATAATAGAAGTAGATATATAATAGAAGGATTTGAGTTTAGTTTTAGAAGAAGAGAGACTATCTGTTAAATGTCTATTCATATATCTATTATGTGCACACTGATTGAGTGGAGAATTTCCTGTATTGCATTTATCTATCATCTGAAATTTGTATACATCATCCCCCTTCCTACTGATATGACATGTTATTTGCTTGAGGACAAGCAAAGGTTTAAGCATGGGGGAGTTAATAAAGGAGAAATTTGAGTACTTAATAGTTATATTTTATCCTCTTATTTAAAGTAAACTTGTGATTATTCATTTGCTTTTGGTTATGCTTTGCTCTGGATACTGCTTTAGTTGGTTTTATGCTTGTAGGTGAGCAAAAGAGGCCAAGAAACAATGGAAAACATGCATGTGAAGAGCTGTGAGGACTTAGAACAAGTTAAAGAGGAAGCAAGGAGGCAACACACCAAAAATTGGCAAGAAAAGAGATTTACAGTCCCCAACACGGCCAGGCCGTGCTCTGTGTAAAAAGTGGAGAATTTCCCAGATTTTCAGCCTGAAGCACGGCTAGCCCGTGTCAAGAAGAACGACTGTGCTCCATGTCCATACACATGATTTGTAGGGTTTTGAGCAACCAAGTTGTTATAAATACATGGGGAAGCGCAATCAAGACTATTCAGACTCATTCATACTCACTTTTATTCAGTTTTAGGCTTAGGAAACACCATTATATTAGGTTTAGAGTAGGATTAGTGTTTACTTTCATATTCTTAGGTTAGATTTGAGATTGATTCAGCATTGTATCTCTACTACATTTTGCAAACCAGGTTATATCTTTCTATTCTTTACTTGTTCTTCTACTCCTTTCTCTTGGTTTGTATTGAACACTTATGGTTTATTTAATGAATATGCTTTTGATTTCTATTTCTATTATGCTTAAGTAGATTTGATCTGGGTTTCGGTAAACCCACTTATGATGTGATGATACACTGTGCTAATTGAATTATTGGAACCCTAATTGTATTATCCATGGTTAATTAGGATTGACTATTATGCATTAATTATATGAGTTGATGAATGTCTGGCAAATTTTTTATCACGTCTTAGGATATTAATTGATGAATTGAAAGGTGAAAATTAATACCGAAATCTAATAGTTAATTAGGGATATCTTAATAACGAAAGTAGTTTAAGGTTATGTAGGAATGAATCAATTAGTGGGCACGAGAAAATCGATTAATTGAATTCCATGGTTGGCATAGAACTTAATGGACCTAGGTTGAAATAAGAACCATGAAAGTAGGTAACTGGATTAACCTAGGTACGATTAGTAATGCTTGAAAGAGGTTGGTAGTTAATTAACGCTAAACCATCCCCAATAACCTAGATAATTGCAATTAGAGGTACATGTTGAATGTTGAATGTCATAAGTATGGTGAACCCTAACCCTAGGTTTTTATTAATTGAATTACTTATTTACTTAATTGTGACAAACTCTCTATCATATTACATCGATTTAGATAACATATTTCGTATAATTCTAGTAGTTGATAATTGTTCTCTGTGGGATACGACCTGTACTCGTCGGACTAGCTACAGCTACGCCGTGCGCTTGTGGTTATTTATATAACACACAACAAAAAGACAACAGACCATCAAAGAAATGGTTAACATTTAACAAACCTATCAGTTTTTGATGCATATTCAGTTGTGCCCAAGAGACTATTTGAAAAATCTCTTCTAAAGTACCAAAACCACCTGGTAAGGCAATGAAGGCATCAGCATTGCTAATCATTCTAGCCATGTGCTCATGCATGGAAGTTACCCTAAATTCTTCCCTAATTGTCTTTCCTATGATGTTGGATGCAGCTAGAGCTGTAGGAATAATACCTAGAACTTGACATTCTTCTACATGTGCAGCTGTAGACACACACCCCATTAACCCACGGTTACCTCCACCATAGACTAAATAATTTTTTCTCCTAGGTTTTGTGTAGCTTTCACATACTCTCTATCTTTTTCAGGACTGGAACCACAAAAGACACAAATATTTCGAAACTAACGAAATGCGATTCCCTCCATAGCTGCACACACCCTAACTTTGAGTATGAAGGTAAAGATACTAACGTGAGTATTTATAGAACTCAAAGAAAGGCATATATATGATAGCTATGCGAATAGGCCGAGCATAATTAGAATAACTATGTGAGTGATTGGTGGATATCAGCTAAATTGAAGGTGACAATTTCAAAAATGACGGCACACATATATATGTACAGTAATTGTGATTCTGGCTCATATTAAGCACACAAAGAGAATAAGGTTAAGATATCACCAGAAATTTGCCTTTTCCTTGTTGTCCTTGATGAAGCAATGATGGCTTGATTCTTGTAGGGAAGTTGTAGGTGATAGACGTCATTGTAAAAAAAAAGAGTGAAAATGCATACCAGTTAATTGTTGAAAATAGACAATCAAATGATTTATTTTGTTTTCTTAATGTTCTTGCTAGTTGACTATCTATATTATTAAGTTGACTAACTATTTTGAGAATTTTTAATTTGGACAGATTGATTTTACAGTTGATTGATTACATATGTTTTGAAGCAACCAACTGTATCCTACTAGTTAACTACATGCTCTTTAATTTTTACAAACTTTTATAAGCTTAGAAATAATTTTTTTCCATGTGCTATTTTTCCACCGAATACCAGCAGCTTTAAATTAGATTTTTGCACATATATTCAAAATTTGCGGCCACCAAATTTTGCTAAAATAGTAGCTAGGTTTTGTTTATAGATTTTTAAAAATTATAGCCATTGATTTTAATTTTCTTTCAATATTTTGTTGAAACTTCTGACTTTCTATTTTGGCACCATTCTCTATTATGCTTTTCGTCTGTTCTACTGCATTCTCCTTCATTAATGTTTGACATTAAATGTAAGGTTCTCTTCCTTATTATAAAGAGGGTGAATTTTCTTTCTTTAAAAGTCAGTTATTATATGGTGTTCAAGTGGTTAGTAGGTTAAAGTAATAGAGATTTTAAAAGGAATAGACAGATAATGACTCATGGTGCTTTGAAGAATGTAATTAAATGAATTAATGGTGTTGAAGTTCTTGAGAAATAAAATATGGGAAGTAGGATTTAAATTAATCTTTGAACTTTTAATTTGAAAATATGGAGAATATTTTGAGAACCATGTCCGAAAATAATGTAGTGATCAAGATATCCGTGTTAAGGGTTTATACCATGCTAAATTGAGTCTTGTATCTAGGATGTGAAGTATGTTGAGATTGAAAATTCACGTGTAAATAATTGTTGAGAAATGAGATTTTAGAAAAGTCATAGATTTTGAATATTGATAACCCCAAGGCAACAAGGATATACTAAGATTTCAAAGAATTGTACTAGTATAATGGTAAAAAGAAGATACAAGTTATATATTTTTCGTTGTTTGGTGAGTCAACAAGTAAGAATTGAATATATTGTTTTAGGAGAGCTATTCAGGAGTCTAAGGATATTTGTTAGATTATAGTATAGCTGATAGTAAATCTAAATGATGTGTTTACGCATTAGAAGTTATGCTTAAGGTATCTTTATATAATTTTGGTGAAAGTTGAGAGAAGTTATTTGTCCTTCGTTAAATTTGCCATATCAGTAGTAATCAGGGCAATATACAAATGGCACCATTTAAGGTTTTACATGAACATCTTAGGTCTCCTAATAGGTGAGTGAGTTAAGTAAAGTTAAACTTTTAAAATCTAATTTGGAATAACATGCAATAGATAGGATATAACTAATCTAAATTGATGATGCTAGTTTGGAGAGCATGCTTCAAGCATATGTCTTCAAGTTTGGTGAGAGATCTCTTAGTAGAATTCGCTTATAATAAAGTGTTATTAGATGATTCAAAGCCTTATGTAAAAGGTGTTACAAATTTTCTGTTAAATGATTCAGTGGGGTCAGACTTATTGTAAGATGTCGTTGATAAATTGAAATTAATTAGAAAAAGAATACAAGCAACTCAATACAGACCAAAAGTCTATAAGGACCATAAAAGTTAAGTATTAAAAAAATTATCAGCTAGTGACTAAATATTCTTGAAGGACTCACCTATGAAAGAGGTAATAAGGTTTGGAAAGAAGGAAAAAAGTTAAGTTCTAATATATAGGCTCTTTTGAAATCTTGAACAAGTAGGTATAGTAGTATATCACCTAGTCTTGCCATTAGGATTAAGTGATGTTAATACAATCTTTCTTGCATCAATGCTAAGGAAGTATTTATCAGATTCTTCTTATGTTATCTAATTTCAAGAAATTCAATTGGACAAAAAATTAACTTAATTATGAAAAAAAAATCCGATGTCTATTGTTGATCAACAAGTGAAGAATTTATGGTTGAATGAAATCCCTATGGTTAAGGTTATATGGTAAAATCACTCAAGTGAAGAGACCCCTTAGAAAGTAAAGATGATATAGAAAATAGATATCCCCAATTGCTTGAGTAATGAGATTAATAATTGTAATTTATGCCTTGACTTCATTCACTACTTGTGATAGGATGGGTTGAAATTTGGGGATCGAATTTCTTAAGGGGGAAGAATGTAATATCTCATAATTTTTAAATAATAATTTTTTGCTATAAACAAATATATTTGTATTTTAAATAATTATGTTTTGCTAAAAGTAAATACGCTTTTAATTAAAATGATTTTGTTTTGCTTAAAATAATTATATTTGGCTTTAAATAAATTTTTATTTTATTTTTATAAATTTCTTTCTTTTAACATGCATGAAGTTATTTTATATTATGATTTGTTTTATTAAAAGTTTTGTTAAGAAAAGTCATGATTTAAGAGTTCAACTAAAGTTTTGCAAGAATATAAATTTTTAGAAAATTTTGAGATACTTTAGCATGACAAATAATATTATTATGTATATAAAAAAATAATAAATTTTAACTAATCAATAATTAAATAATATTTAAAAAATAAAGAAAGAAAGAAAAATGGGGGAGATGAAGCGTGAAGAGGAAACTGCGAAATCCCGTAATCGATGAATAGTTTGAATAATATTTTTCCTCTCCTCCATGTTTTCTCTCTATATCTAGAGTATCTATAGGCCTCTGATATCAAAACTAAGGGTATCACTGGATTCAAGACGAGGAATACTACTGGCCGAATAATTTTTTAAATCGGCTACAGAATAGTCGTAGACGGAAAATAAAAAATCTTAGAAAAAAAATAAACTTTGAAACTCCTATTTAAAGATCTCAAATTGAAAATCTGACACTGTAAATGGATTCAGAAGATAGATAAACCTTAGAATATAAAATTTTTCGGCCATTTGACAACTTTTTGTGCGTTGTAAACAGTAAATTTGGCCGATATGAATAGTGATTTTCAGTGATGAATAGTTATTTCGATCGTAAATAGTATCCCATTAGTTGACTAGTGTTGACCAAACTTTCGAAGGCCAAATTTCGCAATTTTGGAGTCATTTCTTAGGTTTTTGGATCCTCCAGACTCGTTTTTGAGGTCCATTTGATCAAATTTTGATTGGAAAAGTATATTTTGGGGCTATCCAACCTAGAGACTTACCCTATGAGTAGATAATTTTTTCTATGACTTATCCCATGCTCTTCTTGAATTTAAAATATATAATTGGTTATGTTTACAAATTATTTAGACTATCATAAGTTTCTTTAATATGTTTAAATATCTGTTTTTCTTACGAACTGGCATATAGTTCAAGAAGAGTATGATTTTGTAAATAGCTTTTGAAACTCATTGAATATGTGGTTCTAAATTTATTTATCATTATTTGGTAAAGTGAATATTATGTGCATGAGGCATTGATTTGTAAAGCTATAAAGTTGCTGATTATGATTGAGTGGCAAGCGTAAAGCTCATGGCAAGTTGCTTGATAATTATACATTGTATTTGATGAATATGCATATATATATATATATATATATATATATATATATATATATATTTATATTTATATATATATATATATATATGGATGAATATCGACGAGTTGTATGACTTGTAACGATACTGAGTAAAGGACACCTTATTAGCCTGAGTGAGCCAAGGGAGAGCCGGTCCAACTGGGTGACAGTTGTAATGTGAGGAGGCAGATAGGTGATGAACTCACATTCCCTTATCACTTATTGTGACTGTTGTCGATTGGTCACTATGCGTATAGCAAATCAGTGAATTGAGTGTATTGAGAGCTGTAACATGCTTGAGTATTATGTAAAAAGAGTAGATTTTCAGTGCATATATAGTATGTTAATTATGCATCAACAAAAGTTATGACTTTATCTCAAAAACTTAATATGTTACAGCTAAACATAACATCATCCCTTGTTGTATGCTTGGGAAGATTTGATGGTTCTGACATGGAATCTTCCTAATGTTTTCATGTGAAATATATTGATGCATAATGACATTTGTTTAATGATCATATAGTATAGTATATGGTTTTAAATATCTGAATTTCCTTTGTTTTGAGAATATTTGAAATACGAGTCCCATATGAATATACTTCCAAATTGTATTTTCTATGTGACAAATTTTAAAATATGAGTACATCCATATGTTGACCTAAGAGGTCATAGGAGGTATTATCTACTCACTGAGTTTTCAAACTCACTATACGATATTTTCACATTTTTTAGATAAGAATACAAAGTCTAATCCTACAGATAGGTGATCAGTTCGACGACATATTTTCTGGTGAGCCTACATTGCTTCCAAGGCTCAAATTTTTGAATTATACTATGTTTGTATTCTAGAGTGTGCTCTGAACGCCACAGCTAGGATCTATGCTTTTGTTGTTACTTTGAAATTTATAAATTGGTTTATATAATGTATATACATGAGAGAACCTATATCTATATATTTCCATGACAAAGAATATTTTATGCATGTTATGAAAAATATCTGATTGCAGAAAAAAAATGTTTGTTTCACGTGCTCGTAAATTGGGGGCGTTACATTTTGAGGGTTTATATTATAGGTTCTTACTCTTCTTTATCTCAATAAGAATTCATAAATAATTAGGTACTTGGGTCAATAATTTATTAATGTTAGATTATGCTCAGGGAAGAGGTAAGGTTAGATGAAGTAATTGAATAAAATTGATATACCCTATAACATCATACATTAGTAGTTAGTCTATATTTGCATATTCATTGCAGTTGCTTATTAGCTTAATTATTTGGTTATTTGACTAAAGTGAGGAGATTGAACTTTCGGTACTTAATTAAGATTTTATTTAATTCCTTATGAGAGACAATCCTTTACTAAATTATTGTATTGCTTGTGATATGTGCTTGATAAGCACACATTTATGCATGCATAAGATACCTTAAGTTGATATTTTAGTTAGTATTTGAGGGAATAATTGCAGTTGATTTCTAGCTTGGTTTTTCCAACTAATTTCTACGTCTCATATGGAGAATGGTGATCAAACTATTCCTATTTTGCTGGCAAGACCATTCTTAAAATCATCTAAAAATGTAGTAGATGTTCATAATAGCACACTAACTATGGAGTTTAATTGTGATATCATCAAATTTAATGTTACTAAATCCATAAAACCTGTTGAGGATCATAATCCTATCTATGTTATTAATATGATTAATTAATTAGAACATGATAATTCTAACTTCATGGGAAGAATGATGTGGAAGTAGCCGCTAGTGAACCTATTGAGAAGGAGGTTAAAAAGTCAATTCTAAATACTATAGTGTAGAGAAAATTGCAGTAATGGAGAAAGATCAAGAAGTGCAGCAAATAGGTAAGGACCTCATAGGACATATCCAATTTTTAATAAGATTCTTGTGTCCTCTGTTACGCATGATTTTGCACCAAAATTCAAGCCTCTTCCAAGCCACCTAAAGTACTTTGTTTATTAAGGAATCATCCTTTATAATCATCTTTATGAAGATGAGCAAGATGCAAGAGGAAAAGCTAGTGCAAAATTTTCAAAAACAAGGGATATCCATTACTTGGACAATTGCAAGCCTATCCATATGCATACATAAAGTCCTACTTAAAAAAGGAGTAAAATCATCCATAGGTAAGTTACATTCTTCTTGGTAGGAACCTTTAATTATTATTGATATTTTGGCTTATTGTGTAATGAAATTCCAAGGTTTGATAAATTATAAGACATTTCAGATCAAAGTGGACATCAAGGATCCTCCCTAACTAAAATGAGGAGAAATTCATTGAGTTAACGAAATTAAACAAAAGCTCTCATTGGGAGAAAACTCAATAGATAAGTAGTTTCTTTTAGTTTAGTTTTCAGTGTATTGAGTTATTGTGTTTTGTGTGCAATTTTAGGTAAAAATCTCACTTAGGAGTATGTTGCTTGAGGGTTAATATATGCAATGTAAACATGCAAGTGCACGTATCACAGACAAGAAATAAAGTGATGAGAGAGTATTGTCCCACAAGGAATTGTAATAAGTAATTACTATAGAAAATTGACTTAGAAATGTAGTGAAAAACTTGCAGATGCTTAAAGAAAAATTTGGATTCAATCACAAACTAAGAGAATGAACTAATTAAGAAATACTAAAATGAGTACTTGCAACACACTAGGTTAACAGAAGAAA
Organism: Gleditsia sinensis; assembly: GCA_037074535.1. Lineage (NCBI taxonomy): Eukaryota > Viridiplantae > Streptophyta > Magnoliopsida > Fabales > Fabaceae > Gleditsia > Gleditsia sinensis. The sequence continues at coordinate 21,306,617 of CM073464.1, forward strand.
ATCTAATAATAAGGACAACTAGGATTGCTTCGGGGTTGATATTACCTCCTGCACCAATTTTGCTTTAACTTTGCTACAGCAAGCGCTTCAGTAACTAGTTTTTTTTATCTTGAATTGATTCTTTCCAAAATTGTCATACCCAGTTATTCTCAAGGTTTAGTTCATATATTCCTATATAAATCTACCTCGAGAACGTCATTTAATGCTCTGAAACTATTGAGTTATATGAGACAACTTTATATTCCTATAATAGTTGCAGTTTTTAGCCTAAACATGAGATTTAGCTAAACCCATAATATTCAAACTTAGTCCAACCTCCATTAACCTTGTCAGATTAAATGTCAATTATGTATCATACTATTAGTGATCAAGTAATGGTAGAAATTAAAAGTTGCAATACAATCTGAACATCAAGAGCATTTATTGAAAATAAAATCAATCAATAACTTAAAATGTGCTTAAAGTTCATATTAACCCTTATGAAATCCTAGCTAGAGACTTAGCCCAGCACCATATCCAGGTTATTTACACGTGAAAATCTTAGAACAGCCATAACCACAAAGGAAAGAAATACAACAAGAACAAAAGAGAAAGTATTAGTAAGCAAGAAGGGAAGAAAGTGGTTCTATGGAAGATTCCTTTCTCTTCCCCACGTTCAACTGCTCCTGCTCTCTGCCATGCAACTTCTTTCTTCCTTTCCCGAGAAGGAATACTCTCAATGGAACAGTCACTCTCTTCTTTTTCTCTGCATTTTTTTCTTTTTAGGAGGTAGTAGCTATCTGTCTTTTCCTCCTTTTCTGTTATGTCCTTTCCATTTATATGCTAAGGTTGTGGTCTTGGTGAGGTGGCCTCTTTTTGTAGCTTAACTTTCTTTCCAACATGCACTCCTGCCAGCGTCCTTTTCCTTCCACACTGAGTAGTGGAGACAGCTCATGCAGTAGTAGCCAAGTGCGCCAACCTACCTACAACGTACCACAAAAAATTTAGCCCCCACTCATGCACAAAATATCAATAGGTTGAAAATACCCATCATATTCTGGCTTACGTGTCCTTTTTCATGCAATGCAATCAGGATTTCATTATTATCACAATGGGTACTCTTACAGACAGGAAATGCAAAAGCCATATCTATTTAGGTGGAATTATTACTAAATCAATCAAATTGTAGAATAATAAGCATGAGAAAAGCAAATAATAACTCTAATTTATTAGAGTTATCAGAGTCAAGGATCATGATGGTATGGGATTCCTATTATGATGCCAGCTGTAACGACCGATTTATATATATATATATATATATATATATATATATATATATATATATATATAGCAACTGATAACGGATTCTAATCAGCGAACCATACACATTTATATAAGCAACTAATATTCCATTATCATAATATTCGAACTACATCAGAGATTAACATTTATACAGCAGTGACACTGAGTCACATAACTACGTCAACTTAACATTGAACCCTATATCGCACATCTCCCCTGGGTGTAAAGGGTGGAGAAGGTGGTGCTGGCATCGGGATCTGTACAAAGCATCACCATCCACTGGATCTTCCCTGATCAAGTGCACGGAAGCAGCTAGCGTATCGTTTACTCTTATCAAACCAGATATTCTTTCTCTTCTCAAGCTTTCCTTAGATTTCCTCCTCTTGATCGCTTTCCTTGGATTTCCTCCTCTCCTTCTTCCTTTCTCTTGGATTTTACCTTGTTCCTTTCTCTCTCCTCTCTCTCTCTCTTCTTTTCCTTCCTCTCCTTTTCTCGGTCTCTCTCCCTTTTCTCTTTTTTCCTTGGCCGCCACTCTCTTCCCCTTGATCTTTTTGGCCAACTTCTCCTCCAAGCCACCTGGTCAAGTCAACTTCTTCTTCTCCAAGCCACTTGGTCAAGTCAACTTTTTCTCCTCCAAGCCACTCCTCTCTCCTTCTCTCCCTTGGGTTAGTCGACTCATCCTTGAGTCAAGAAAGATAAAATATTTTATTTAGCCTTCCTCAACAAGCCATCATCCTCCTATCTCAAGACCTTGCTTTATTCAACTATTACACTCTTGCCATCCTATCATAATTGAACTATACCATTAGATAAGGCTTTGTTTGGTTGTAGGAAAATTCCATCAAATACTTTAATTCCACTTTATCCTTTTTTTCTAAGGTTTCATCGATGTTCCATTTTATTCTCTTCCATTTCCTTCACCATGAGAATTATTTTCCACTTATTAAAATCTGGGATGTTACACCAGCCATTCAAGAAAAATAATCCAGAATACAGAAGCACTCGCACAGCGACGGGGCATTCTTAGCATTGCGATAGTAATTTTCCCAGAAAATAGGTAGAAATCCAAAAGGCTTTGGGTTATGATGTTTATATTTTCATGTTCTGATGAAAAATCTCCAGCCAATATCCCCAGAAAACCTAAAGCTTCATCGTCGTGATGGGGAAATTCTCATGTTGCAACACAAAATTCCTAACTACCCTTTTACAGTTCCCCAAAAAGCATCAGTGTCTTAATAGAAGGTAGCATGCGTCACAATGGCAGCTTAATAACTAAAAAAAAAAATATAAAAGCTCAAGCTCCCATTGTAACATCCTCAATTTTATTTATTGAAAATTATATAAATATGCTACCTAAAGATCAAAGAGGGGGAAAATAAGTAATATGAAGTGATGTAAAAGTTCTAAGAAAGTGGTATAGGAGAATGCATCAAAAAGTTTATTGGTAAAGTATATCGGTGTTAAAATGATAAAGATGGCTACTAAAAAGGGGAAAATTAGTCAGAGTGATTTTCCTAGGATAGAATGAGATGTGTTGGCATTAAAATTCTTAGAAAAATTATTTTTAAAAAAAGAATACAAAAGTTCTATATTTTTTGAAAAATAAAAAGACAAAAAGGGATTTTGAGTAATTAAGTGTGGGATACTGGAAAAAAGGGTTAAGCCATAGAAATTGCTTTGATTAGAGACTTAAAATTTGTTAACACAACCTTAATAAAGAATTAAAAAAAATAAATGAATTTGGATTAACCAAAAAAAGTATTAAGTAATGATTTAAAATTGACTTGGTAATGTGGTAATTAAGCTAAAACTTAAGGGACAATTATATGATTTAATAAAAATCTCACACAAAATATCTCTTCGCTCATGATTAACGTTTTTGAATGAAGTCAATAAAGGTCGATAAGGGGCTGAAAAATGCGCATAATGAGGAGAAATGAAAGGATAAGGGATAAGGTTAGTATTATTAAAATGGTGCAAGGATAAAAGTAGAATTACTTGGTTTAATGATAACGCCTATAAAAGATTTTTATCCCTCATTATTAGGGCGGTGGAATGAAGACTTTATGAGTTATAAAAATCTACTGGAACACCCAAAAGCAAGGAGGAAAAGGAGTGAAAAAGCGCATGGAAGGAGGAAGAAGAAAGAAAAAGAAAATAGGGGCACTAAGGTAAGTTATCATCTTCCTACCTCTATACCTTTTATTTCTTCTTATCCTATTCTTGGTTCTTTAAGTCTATCTTTTGTCCATGGAAAAGTGTAGAACCAATAAGGGAGAAGGGAGGAGTGATGGCGTAGAAGTGATGGAAAAAAAGGAATCCAAAGGAAACCAATTTAGAAAGCTAACAAGACTTGTTAATAAGCAGGTTTAACAATAATTTCTACTTGAAAAGCTTTGAAATTTCCATGCGTTGAGTAAAGCCCTAACCTTAGGGTTTCATAAAAGATGATGCTAAAGAATGTTTCCATGATGGTGGCCATGGGAGATCCATGTCTAGATGTATGTATAATATATGCTTGTGCTTGAAATTTTCATTGAATGGTTGAACTTTTTTGCATGAAATGGTTGGGTTTTTAGGACTATTTTAACTAAAAAAAAATATATCTTTAATTAATTTGAGGATATAATTTTTAAAACTTGAATTTTGGTATAATTAGGATGTGATTTTCGGTTCTTGATACTTGGAAACAGAAATTTTCTATTTTTGGTGGTTTTGGTAGTTTGGCCGAAATTTTGAGGACTAACTTGATGCTGTGAAATATGATGATGATTTTGGAATATTGACATTAAAAATGTTGAGTAATAAGATGATTAAATGCGTGAAGATGTGATTGGAGTGTAGAGTTAAAATCTTGGCTGAAATGGAAAGAAAAAGAAATGAAATGGGTTACTAATTGTTATTAATTATTTTTGATCTTGAACATAGAAGTAATAGGTAAATAATTGGTTAAAATGGATGAGATAGGTAAAAGATCAAACCCATAATGTAGGAATATTAAGAAAGGTTGAAAATAAAAGAGGATATTTGATATAGGAATGTGGTTTGGAGACTAAATGGAAATTGGAATTTCTTATAAAGCAAATAGAAAGATTAGGAGGATTAATGGATGATATATTTAAATTAGGTGATTTAAATTGATAATTTGAACAAGAATTAAAATAGATTAGGTATAAAAAGGGAAAGATGGAGATATTTAAGATGAATTGGCTGAAATTGGATTTAGGAAAAGTTTGAATTTAGTTAAGTGTAGTACAAGTTATTAATAAGATAAATGAGGTTAATGTGTTAAAATTAATAAATATAACTAGAACTTCAATAAGCTAAGGATAAAAGAAAGAAAATTGTGGAAATTAAGGAGTTTAGCCGAAAATGAATATAATAGGAATTTCAAATTAGTAACTAGAATGAAGGACAGTAAGTATAAAGAATTGATATTTAGTCATGACCACCATTCCATAATACTAATTCTTTCTATTCAATATAAGTTACGTAATGTGAAGGCATGGATGCATTTTTTTATTTGAAAAATGATGGGTATGCATTCAAGTGGCAACTTTAATTTAAAGTAATATATGTATGAAATAAGATGAAAAAATTGAGTTAAACATATGATATACATGATATCAGTGACAAATTGTGCATGGAATGATTATGTTCATGTATGTTGGCTATGAAAAATGACATCATGTCTTAGTTGTTTATGAGAAAGAAAAGAAAAGAAAAATAAAGGGATACAGTAGGGAACGATCTATGATGGTGACCTTAAAAGGTCACGTGGCTTCTGTGTCGGCACCAGATAGGGGACGATCTATTCATAGATATAATATGATATCTTGGCCATGCCTGAATGGAACAAGGTAAGCTTGTTAAGAGTGAGTAGGGAGAGGCTTGTACTGACCTTGTGATAGTAAAAAATGAAAAGTAAATAATCATGAAACAAAAATTCTTTGAAGTGAGATGCAATAATTTAAATATATGTCCGATTTCCATGGCTAATTTATCTCTATAGTTGATACAGCTGAACATAACATGATGTGCAATATCTGTATTGCTTATTATTATTGTTAGACCTATTAGAAACCTTAATTCCCATTATTGTTTCATGTTTTGTTTAGATAAAAAAAACATGAGGTCAATGTATGCTTTGACCTTACTACTAATAGTCAGCTGAATGGAAATGCCTCATTTAGGGCATGTTCCTATGGTATAGGACATAATAACTGTAACTTTATCAGGACTCCCAGCATACATACCTCTACCTCCACCCATTATATTAGAGAGGTCTTATGAAGGGTGATGGAATGTGTTGATGTAAATAAATGGTCAAAAGTTAATGGAATACCTTACAATTTTTTATTGTATAATTGACATGGAACATATACTTTCTATTACTTGGTTATGTATACCTAAATTGGTAAACAAGTTAAATTCCAAAAAACAAAAAGGATGGTAGGAAGGTAATGGTTTTAGGATGGGTAAGTTATATATATTTTTAAAAAAACTAAGGTAGTTACACTTGTCATGATGTTCCTCACGAAAACAATAACTAGGATCCCCAATCATCCTTTTTACCCCAAAATCCTCTAACTTTGTGCATTTTCCAAGCATTTTCAGCACACACAAGGCCTTCATCAACCAAAATCATCCCACATTTGGCACTTGAGAGGCAAACATATGAGGAGGAGATTTAGAACAAGGGAGTTTATGAGTCCTAATCTTGTTTATTTTCTTTTTGATTTCTTCTTTTATTTTATTTTTCCTTTACTATATTTTATATTACATTGGGGACAAAGTAAAGATTATGTGCAGGGGAGAGAGTCTACACTTTATGGATGATTGTATATGAATGGATGATGTAACCTTCATTTTTATTTGCATTACCTAATTTTTCATGAGTTGCATTTTATTGCAATAGCGAATCATGTGATTATGTGTGTGTTCAAATTATGTTTTGAGTTGTCAGGCTATCTAAAAAGACAGTGATGTGAATGAACTCACAATTTTAACTCTTGCAATTATAAAAGAAGTATGCATTCATTGATCTATATTTCTCATGTTAACTATTTCTTTTAATTCCTAACTGATTCTTCCCAGAATTTAAAAAATAAAAGCTTCCCTAGTTACTCCGAAATCTAATTTTCTAACCAAACCTTTCCTAAGGTTTTAGCTCATCATTATATTACATCCTCTTCCATTTTATTTACATCTAATCATATTCCATCAATTTTCACCACATTCAAATATACAAAATAGCAGCATAAAAATCATAAAATTTTACCAACCATAACCATACCTATGAAGAACTTTCCACACCAACCGAAATGTTCAAAACATCCATCATCTGCAAAATAACATGTAACATTGTAAATTTCATCAAAGTTCTAAGATCAAAATCCCATGTAAACGTTACAAATTTCAAAGATTTTCTTCAAAAAGAGATATTTTTAAACCTACCTAAAGATCTCCCAAGCTCACTTAGTGAATTATTTTTCTTGTTTTCTCTTGAAGGAAGTAGCAAGATTCCTCCCTTCCCTTAGCTTTTCTAGTAGCTTAAATAAGAGAAGGAGGGTGATTTTTTGAACCCCAAGGATGAAGATAAAAGATGGATTCAAGTAGAGATTAAGCTAACTTACCTTGAGCACTTAGTGCTCTAGACTTCTCCTTCTTCTTCCTTCCTTTCTTCTCCTCTATTTCTCTCCTTTTCTAACTCTACCTTGCTTCTATTTTTTCCTCTCCCTCACTTGGATGAAATTATAATGTTATAAGGGTGGGTTTTGCCTAAACAAACTATCGAGTGGTTCACCTTTCATGATCATGGGTCTACCTTATCACAATTAGGATGCACTTGGTTGTTTTTTGGGAAAAGACAACTCATGTTCTTGTCTTTCTCTCCCTTAGTCAAGATATGCATAACAAAAGGAGATTTGTATTTTGAAAATCATGATAAAATGTTCTTAAGAAAAGGGACAAGGTCCCTTTGATTTAGGGATTCATTTTCTTTTTATTTTGTCTCACTCAAGTATGATAGGTTTGCCTTTCTAGTTGGCAAATTTTCAGCCCTTGAGTCTCCCTTGCTTGGCTGAAATTATTTATGTAAGATAAGTATGTTTTGTCATAATGCTATGTAATATTTCTCACTTTTTGAAATTATGAATATAGGATATAGATGTTTTGTCCTAATTCCATTTATTATTACCTACTTGTTGAAATTATGAATGTAGGATATAGATGCCTTGTCTTAATGTCATGTGACCTAATCTTGATTATTATTACACTACTATTTCCTCACATGATTCATATTTTTCCTTCTTGGATTTGAGCTCATTCTTACTCATTTCCTTTGCTTTGGCTGAAATTCTACCTGTCATAAAGGGCTTGGTCACATTTTCATGAGTTTTGGGCTATCGATACAATTTCTATATCCTAATTCAAGTCTATGTTTTATTTCTTGCTTGGGCTATCCTATTGGCTTGCTAGAAATTCATGTGAAGTGAAAAAACTCTATATGAAATGTTCATAGGTGAAATTCAAATTTATGGGTGGAGATGTTAAACTTAGTAACTCTAGCTCTTGAATTAGGAAAAATTACCCGAATCCAATCTTCTTGAAATTTTAAGACCTTTACTTACTTCACAAAAATTTATCTTCCTTACCTAAGAATTTCGCCTTTCTTTAGTTTGTTATTTCTAATTTTTCCTATTAGGTTTTCTCTCTTTATCTATTCCCTTAATGTTAGAAACATTTTCTATGCATACATATAAGGTGAACAATTTCTAAGGATTATATTTCCTTAGATATCTAAAAATTGTCTAATAAATTTTATTTTCTTAATTAAATATTTATGTACCTTTATTAATAAAAGAAAAAAAATTAGGGATGTTACATTAAATATTTATGTACCTTTATTAATAAATGAAACGAAATTAGGGATGTTACATTTCTCTCCCCCTAAAAGAAATTTTGTTCTCAAAATTTTAGAAATTACCTAATAAGAACAATTGTGGATATTTCTTCCTCATGACTTCTTCTATCTCCCAAGTTACTTCTTCCGGAGTCAAACCTTCCTATAACACCTTGACTTGGGGAATAGTCTTATTCCTCAATTGCTTCACATCAGTGTCCAATATGGATGCCGGTACTAGCTAGTATGTTATGTTTTCCTTTATTTGGATTGGTTCATTCCGTATTACATGTGATGAATCTGGAAGATACTTTTGGAGTTGTGATATATGGAAAACATTATGCAGATTGGAAAAGTTAGGTGGGAGGGCAACTTGATATGCAGACATCCTCACTTTCTTCAAATTTTGGTAGGGTCTTAAAAATCGCAGACTTAACTTTCTTGTTTTGAGATACCTACAAACTCTAATAGTCAGAAAAAGTTTCAGAAATACATGGTCTCCTTCCTCAAACTCTAGAGATATATGTCTCTTATCATAGTAACTCTTTTGCCTACTCTGAGCTATAAGAATTTTGTCTTGTATCATCTTGATTTGTTCAGTGGTTTGTTGAACTAGATCAGGACCCAGCAAGTTCTTTTCTCCTACCTCAAACCAACATAGTGGAGATCGGCACTTCCTACCGTATAAAGCTTCGTTGGAGGCAAACTTAATACTGGAGTGATAACTATTATTATAAGCAAACTCTACCAAAGGTAGGTACTTATTTCATCCTTTACCTTGCTCTATCACACAGGTCCTTAACATATCTTCTAGGGTTTGAAAGATCCAATCTGTCTACTCGTCTGTCTGAGGATGGTAGGCAGTATTGAACCGCAATTAGGTTCCAAAAGTTTCTTGCAACGCCATCCAAAACCTCAGCGTGAACCTTGAATGTCTATTAGAAACGATATTTAAAGGAATTCCATGTAGTCTAACTATTTCTTAGGCGTACAACTGGGTCAATTTTTCCAGTAAATAGTTAATTTTTATGGGCAAAAAGTGAGCAGATTTGGTTAATCTGTCAACTATTACCCAGATAAAGTCATGTCCAACTGAAGTCTTAGGTAAGCCCAGCACAAAGTCCATCGAAATATTGTCCTATTTCCATTTAGGGATCTTAGGAGGTTGTAGAAATCCCACTGGCTTTTAACGCTCTTTCTTCACCTTCTGACAAATTAGACATTTGGCCACAAACTCAACAATGTCCTTTTTCATCCCTGGCCACCAATACATCCTCTTTAAATCCTAGTACATTTTAGTGGATTCATGATGGACTGTGTATTTACTCTGATGTGTAACATCCTGTAATTTTTAGATATTTTTCTTAGAAATTATTCACCTTACATATATGCATAGAAATGTTCTAATATTAATGGAATAGGTAAAGAAAGAAAACCTAAGAGGAAATATTAGAAATAAACATGCTAAAGAAAGGTGAAATTCTTAGGTAAAGAAAGATAAATTTTTGGTGAAGTAAGTAAAGTTCTTAAAATTTCAAGAAGATCAGATTAGGGTAATTTTTCTTAATTTAAGAGCAAAAGTTACTAAGTTTAGTATCTCCACCCGTAATTGGGCTTTAACCTATGGACACTTCATATAGAGTTTTTCTACTTCACATGAATTTTTAGCAAGCTAATAGAAAAGCCCAAGGAAGAAATAAAACATAGACTTGAACTAGGATATAGAAATTGGACCGGTAGCCCAAAAATATGAAAATGTGACCAAGCCCATTATGAAAGGTAGAATTTTAACCAAAGTAAAGAAAATGGGCAAGAATGAGCCCAAACCCAAGAGGAAAAATAAAAATAAAAATAAAATTAAAGTGATGAAATAATGGTGTAATCAAGATTAGGTGACATGGCATTAAGACAACAATTTAGCAAGTGGTATAATTCTACATTCATCATTTTGGCAAGTGGCATAATAATACAAGGCTTTAGGACAAAAACATCTATATCCTACACTCATAATTTTAGCAAGTGGTATGATAAAACATAGTATTAGGACAAAACATCTCTATCCCACATAAATAATTTCAACCAAATAATGGAGATTGAAGGGCTAGAAATTTGCCACTTAAAAAGGCAACCTATCATAATTGATTAAGACAAAAGAAAAATTAAATGAATCCCTAAATCAAAGGGACCTTGTCCCATATCTTAAGAACATATTATCATAATTTTCAAAATACAAATCTCCTTTTCCTATGCATATCTTGACTAAGGAAGAGGAAGACAAGAACATAAGTTGTTTGTTTTCCAAAAATTCAACAAAGTGTATCCTAATTATGATAAGGTAGACCCATGATCATGAAAGGTGAATTATTTGGTGGCCTATATAAGGAAACCCACCCTTACAACATTATAATTTCGTCCAAGTGAGGGAGAGGAAAAATAGAAGCAAGGTAGAGTGAGGAAAGGAGAGAAAGAAAGGAAGAAAGAGGAAGGAGAAGTCTAGGAGACTAAGTGCTCCAGGTAAGTTTAACAATATTTCTTTTTGAAGAAAACTTTTGAAACTTATAATATTTATATGAGATTTTGATCTTAGAACTTTGATGATTGGTCATGGATGTTGCTATATCATGTTACATATTGAGCTTGCATGTGATGTATGTTTGAATACTTAGGTTGGTGTAGATAGTTCTGCATGGGTATGGCTATGGTTGGCAGAATTTTAAGTTTCGGTATTTTAATTTCTGGGAACCATCTATAAGGAATTAAAATAAATGGTTAACATAAGAATTAAGGATATATGTGTCATGGATTTTGAGGAACTGGAATCATTCAATTTGGAGTCCATATGAGGGAGATATGAGCAGTTAGTAGACAAAGGTCAGAAAATGGGTCATCAGGGAAAAATATGTTAGGATAGCTTCAATATTTTAATTTCAGGGAAGTATCTGTAAGGAATTAAAATAAATGATTAACATAAGAATTAAAGCTATATGTGTCATAGATTTTTAGGCACTGGAATCATTCAATTTGGAGTCCATATGAGGGAGATATGAGCCGATTAGTAGGAAAAGGTCAGAAAATGGGTCATCAGGAAAAAAAATATGTTAGGATAGCTTAGGTATTGTAATTTCTGAGAAGTATCTGTAAGGAATTAAAATAAATGATTAGCATAAGAATTACAGATATATGTGTCATGGATTTTTAGGAACTGGAATCATTCAATTTGGAGTCCATATGTGGGAGATATGAGCCGATTAGTAGTCAAAGGTCAGAAAATGGTTTATCAGGGAAGAATATGTTAGAATAGTTTCTATATTTTAATTTCTGGGAATTATTTGTAGGGAATTAAAGTAAAAGTTTAACATAAGAATTAAAGATATGTGTGTCATGGATTTTTAGGCACTGGAATCATTCAATTTGGAGTCCATATGAGGGAGTTATGCTCTGATTAGTAAGAGAAGGTTAGATGTGATGAAAACTTGCATCAAGAAAATAAAGAAGTAAAAGTAATATTTAAAAAAGAAGATGAATCTTATAATTGAAAATAATAAATGACTAGTATAGCCATAGCCATTGCCATTGTATGAACTTCTTACCATCTTAAGTGTGAAATTTTGACATGGAAATATTTTATAAAGTGATATTTGAAATGGTTATGTTCATGGCATGATTACCAATGATTTATGGTAATAGTTATATTTTGATGAACATACTTGTTTTTGAAAGCATATTTTTGGCTATCATTGTGAAAAGAAAAGAAATGAGCACGGTCACATGGCAATCCGTATGGTGTACCAGTAGGGGACACCCTACCAACAGTTATGATCATGATAATGAGAAAAGAAAGAGAAAGTGGGCCATGTCGGACGGAGCGAGAAAAGCCCGTACCGAAGAGTAGAGGATACTCACGCTGACCGGGGTAGCTTGAAATGAGAATAAATTGATGGCTATCATATGATATTTTGAAAATAGTTAATCATTTCATACATATCATTACAGTATGATTCTTATGTGCATAGATATAATGCATTCATGTGACCAAAGATATTTTCTATAGTTTATACAGCTGAACATGACGTGATGAGTTTAATGATGATAATTTATTGTTGAACTTACTGGGATTTAATTCTCACTATATTTCCATATCATGTTCAGAGAATTATTTATGCAGCTTTTGTTTTTAAGGCTCTGGCTTTTAGTGCACAATGGATCGAGTTACTTTATGTTGGGCAGATTTCAAAATCAAATAAGATGTTTATGGTCGAGTTGGCTCAGATCCCGGTGAAGGTGCAACCACCCGCACCTGTATCTCCGGAATTGGTCAACCAAAATAAACAAGATGTGAATATCTATGTGTTTGATATGTTTTATGTATGTTTTGATTAATGACATGTATGTGAACTCAATATTGTATAATAATAAAGGAAAAAAAAGAGAGGTTGTTACATGATGCGTTTCCTGTAGGATCTTAATCCTTAACTCTCGTTCTTAAGGAACACAAACCCTTCCTTGATACATGATTACTCCATCTTCCAAGACAGAAAAATCATCCTAATCATTATGATCCCGTAAGTATTGTTCGTTAACTTGAGCCTCTTTAATTTGGGCTCTAAGGTTTCATTCTATACTCAACCGATTGATGATTAGCTTCTTTGGGTTAAAAGTAGTGTCCAGCTTCAAATTTTGAAACTATTCTAACATCTGCATCTCATACAACATCATCCGATCTATGTGCAGAGATTTTTCGACTCAAGGCATCAGTGATAACATTCGCCTTTTCCGGATGATACTTTATTTCAAACTTATAGTCATTGAGGAATTCTACCCATCTTTGTTGCCTCATATTTAACTCCTTTTGGTCAAAAAGGTACTTAAGACTCTTATGATCACAGTATACTTCAAATGTCGCTCTGTTTAAAAAATGTCACCAAATCTTTAAGGCAAACACCACCGCCGACAAATCAAGATCATGGGTTGGGTAGTTTCCTTCATGGGGTCTCAGTTGCCTAAAGGCGTAAGCAACTACTCTCTTGTCTTACATCAACACACACCCTAGCCCTTTCTTCGAAGCGTCACTATACATTTCAAAATGTCGTGTGGGGTCTAAAACAATTAAAACAAAAGGAGTAGTCAATCTTGTCTTAAGCTCCTGAAAACTAGCTTCACATTGATCAGTCCATTAGAAAGGACTTCATTTTTTGGTCAATTAGTCAATGGCAAGGCTATACGAGAACATTTTTGTATAAACCTCCTATAGTATCCTGCCAAACCCAAGAAACTTCTGACTTATGTAATCGTCTTTGGTCTTTCCAACTGAATCACTACTTTCATCTTGCTAGGGTCTTCGGCTACCCTTTTATTGGAACTGACATGTCTAAAAAATTTTACCTCTGACAGCCAAAATTCACACTTTTCCAAATTGGCATACAACGTTTTCTCTTTCAGCACTTGCAGCACGATTCAGAGATTTTGTTAATGTTCTTTCTCATTCTTAGAATATATCAAGATGTCATCAATGAACACTATCGCAAATTGATCTAGGTAGGGTCGAAAAATGCGATTCATTTAATCCATGAAAATTCTAGGTGCATTTGTCAACCCAAGGGCCATTATGAGAAACTCATAATGTCCATACCTATTCCTGAAGGCTATTTTTGGTACGTGCTCTTTCTTGATCCTAATCTGATGGTATCCCGATCTCAAGTCAATTTTAGAAAAGATGGAGGCTTCTTTCAGTTGATCTAATAAATCATCTATCTTAGGGAGAGGACACTTATTTTTGGAAGTCACCTTATTCAACTATCTGTAGTCTATGCATAGTCTCAAGCTCCTATCTTTCTTCTTAACAAACAACACAAGAACTCCCTAAGGTGATACACTTGGTCTAATGAATTTCTTGTCTAACAGTTCCTCCTTGATGGTGACCTGACACTCTTTAAATACAAAGGAAGTTAAGACCCTTTCTCCTGTGGGAGTTACTATAGATAGCTAATAGGGGGTTTTAGAAATAGGATATTAAAGCTCCCAAATACATTCATTCGATATAAATGAATGACTAGTACCAGATTCAAACAACACCATAAGAGCAAATCCATAGATATAGCATGTACCTTGAATCATTTTAGGGGATTGAGTTGCCTCTTGGCCGCTCAGGGTAAAAACCCTTCCTTTCACCTGAGGCCTCTGTTCCGACTACTTCCCCAAATTCTGTGGGTAGTTCTTTACAAAATGACCCTTATGTCTACCATTGAAGCAAACATATGATCCCATGTAACATGGCTGGTTACCATGCATACGTTCGCACTTAGTACACTTGACTGTGGAAAAGTTCTATTGGAAGGGTTAAGGACTTACAGTCATTGGCCTCTTGCCAGTACTCTATCCTTTTTCTCTAACATTTTTGCCAATGTTTTGTGGCCCCTTCTTCCTTTTCCAAAAGTTCCATCTTTGTTTCTCATTCACCACTGCCCTCAAGCTCTTTTCTAAGAGTCTGCATTTATTTATCAGATGTACAAACTCCTTGATCTTCATAGCTACAACAACATTCCTTATCTTCAGATTCAATACCGCTTCAAACTTAACAGTCTTCCATGCTTCATTGGGGTTAAATCGCAGATAAGATGAGAACTTAGACAACTCCTCAAACCTCGCGATGTACTGGTCTGCAGCCATGCTGCCCTGCTTAGTTGGATAAATTCAACCTCCTTCTCCACCTGCACAGTACTTGGGAAGTACTTTTCCAAAAAGGTGTCTTTGAACACCTGCCAGGTGATCTGCCTTCTTTGATGAGCTAAAAGTTTTCTAGCTCTATGCTAGCAGGATTCTGCTTCATCTTAAAACATATATGCAGCAAAGATAACTTGCTCTCCTTAGTACAACCCATCACTTCAAAGATTTTATCCAGTTCTCTTATCCACCTTTCAGCTACAATCGGGTCAAAGCCACCTTGAAAAGAAGGTGGTCTAGTCCTTTGGTCTTGTAGAATTTAGTTGGTGGTCGTGATTTGGTCTCGAACTGCCATGGCAAGGTTATGCAAGGTTTCCTCTGCATTGTTTGCCAAATTCCTCCTTAGTGGTGCCATTTCCTACTGTGGCAAAAACAAAATTATGCTACTATTGAGGTGATCAAGCCCAATAGTTAGTTTTAAAAATATTTAACAGCAACCATAACACCACCTTGACCTTTAGATATGAAACACTAATAATTTCTTTCCTATATGAAATTATTGATCCCCTACACAACATAACCATAACATACTCAATACACTATAAGATCGATTCAGATAACCATCCAACCACTGGCCATCTAGGATCGACCTCCTTTGATACCAATTATGTAACAACTCCATACATTTTTTACACACACACACACACACACACACACACACACACACACACACACACACACACACACACACACACACACATATATATATATATATATATATATATATATATATATATATATATATATATATATATATATATTCTAAAATTCAATGAAGTCATTATTTCTTTCCTTCAAACTATTTAACTTATAATAACATTCAATTAAATTAACCAAACATAATTAAGGTTTATGAAATACCATTAACACTTATACAATTTTGGGTTTACATACACATTATTAATCAAAACATCTGTACAAAAATCAAACACATATAAGTCTACATTTTATTCATCCATATTGACCAGTTCCGGAGATATGGGTGCCGGCGGTTTCACCTTCACCGAGATCTTAGCCAACTTGACCCAACGTACACTAAAAGCTGGTCATAGAGAATATCTTCATAACTTAGTTTTCTAAACATGATATGGAAATATTGTGAGAATTAAATCTTAGTAGGTTCAACATTAAATCATAATTATCATTAATATAGCTCATCATGTCATGTTGATTTGTATAAACTACAGCAAATATCTTTAGGTCACATGAATGCACTTTATCTATGCACATAAAAATCGTACAGTTATGACATGTATAGCATGAATAACTATTTTCAGAATATTATATGATGGCTATCAACTTATTTTCATATCAAGATATCCTGGTCAGGGTGAGTACTTTCTACTCTTCGGTACGGGCTTTTCTCACTCTGTTCGACATGACACACTTTCTTTTCTGATTAACATAATCATAGCCGTTGGTAAGGCGTCCCCTACTGGTGCACCACACAGACCGCCATGTGACCGTGCTTATTTCTTTTCTTTTCTTTTCTTTTCACATTAATAGTCAAAAATATGATTTCAATAACAAGTATGTTCATTATGCCATAATTTTTCATCAAAATATAATCATTACCAAAATCATTGGTAATCATGCCATAAACATAATTGATTCAAATATCAATTTATAAAATATTTCCATGTCAAAATTACACACTTAAGATGGTAAGGAGTTCATGCAATGGCAATGGCTATGGCATACACTAGTCATTTATTATTTTCATTTATAAGATTCTTCTTCTTTTTTAAATATTATT
Source organism: Gleditsia sinensis (assembly GCA_037074535.1). NCBI lineage: Eukaryota > Viridiplantae > Streptophyta > Magnoliopsida > Fabales > Fabaceae > Gleditsia > Gleditsia sinensis. The sequence continues at coordinate 21,323,278 of CM073464.1, forward strand.
ATCCTCTCGCACTAAACAGAGCATAAAAACCTCATTTTAAATCCGATTAAGGTGATCTTAGTGTTAATTGAAAGATAAGACAATTCGCTAAAACCTTTATGTTGAACATTTTAGTGAAATATTAAGTAATCGTAGTGTTACTACTCTTTCAAATTCAATCTTATTTCTTCTCGGGTAGATTCAGACCTCTACTTACTAATTGGACCATATCTCCCTCATACAAACTCCAATTGAGGTGATTCTAAAGCTTATAAAACGATAAGACACTTATATACAACCTTTATGTTTATCATTGCTTCAGATTCCTTACTAATTACTCCCAAAAAATCGAAAACAAAAGCACTTACATTTACCACCTTGGATTCTAGATTGATTCTGACCTTTATGCATTAATCAGCCATATGTCTCTCATATGGACTCAAAATTAAGTGATTTTAGAGCCTATATACATATATACATATATATATGTATATCTATATACATATACATATACATATATATAGATATAGATATACATATACATATATATACATATACATATACATATACATATACATATACATATACATATACATATATATATATATACATATATTGATTGTTAACAATTTTCTTTAATTCTAATAAAGAGAAAAATTGAGTGTTTAATGGTTATATTTTATCCCCTAATTAATAGTAAACTTGTGATTATTTTCCTATTTTTTGTTATGCTTTGCTTTGGATATTGCTTTGGTTTGTTTAATATTTGTAGGTGATAAAAAGAGGCCAAGAAGTAAGGGAAAACACTCATGTGAGGAGCCATATGGACTTGGAACATGCCGAGGAGGAAGCAAGGAGGCAACCCTAAAGAAATTGGAAAAAAAAAAGCCTGACAGCCTCAAACACAACCAGGTTGTGCTTAGTGTTGCATGAAGCACGTCTAGGCTGTGCTCTGTGCAAGAAACGTGATTTTTCCCAGTTTTCCAGCACGAAGCACGGCTAGGCCGTGTTATGAAGCACAACCGTGCTTCGTGTCTGTACACTCCATATTTTTTAAGGTTTTGAGTAGCCAAAGGGATATAAATACATGTAAAAACGCAGCCAAGAATATCCAGACACAGACAGACATCTTAGACTCAGTTTTAGGCTTAGAAAACACCATTTAATTAGGTCTAGAGTAGGATCAATTGTTTACTTTACGCACTTAGAGTAGAATTTACATTGATTGAAGTTTGTATTCCTATTTCATCTATTGCATCCAGGTTTTGTCTTTTCATCTTTACTTCTACTTTTACTTCTACACCTCTCTTTTACATTGTATTGAACACTTATGATTTCTTTAATGAATATGATTGTGAGTTTACTTTCAATTATGTGTGAGTAGATATTGATCTAGGGTTTCGGTAAACCTACTTATGGTATAATGATACTGAATTATTAAGTTGAATATTGAAACCTTAATTGTGATTACTTTGGGATTAATTAGAATTAACTATTATGTGCATGTATAAGAGTTGGTAGAATGTCTTATCACCAATCTATCACGTCTTAGGATATTAATTGATGAATTAAAAGGTGAAAGTTAATACCAGAACCTAATAGTTGATTAGGGATATCTTAATCACGAAAGTAGTTTAAGGTTATCTAAGAATTGAATCAATTAGTGAGCACAAGAAAAACAATTAATTGCATTCCATGGTTGGCATAGAATTTAATGGACTTAGGTTGAACTAAGAACTACAAAAGTAGGCAATTGGATTAACCTAGGTACGATTAGTAACTCTTGAAAGAGGTTATTAGTTAATTAAGGCTAAACTATCCCCAATTACCTAGATAGTTATAATTAGAGGTATATATTGATTGTTGAATATCATAAGTGTGGTAAATCCTAACCCTAGACTTGTTAAATGAACTACTTATTTACTTAATTGTGACACACTCTCTCATTGAATTGCATTGATTTAGATAGCTTTGTTTTGTGAAATTCTAGTAATTGACCATTGTTCTCTATGGGATACAACCCGTACTCACCGAACTAGCTATAGCTACGCCATGCGCTTACGATTATTTATAAAACACACACAACATGTTTTTGGTGCTGTTGCCAGGGAACAATAGTGTCAATATTAGATATTTAACGAAATAGCTAGACTAGATCCCTTTTCTTTTAATTTTTTTTGCATATTTTACCTTGCTGATTTTTGTCTCTTTTCTTCCTCTATAGGTGCGTTGCTCTTATGTGAAGGGATCGTGAATTATTTGCTGAATTTGACCCGGAGATTGAATGCACCTTACGAAGGAAAAGAAGAGAGAAGCAGTAAAATCCTGCACCACCTACCATGGCGGACAAAGATAATCAATCTCTTAAGGATTTTACCGCCCTAGATACACATGGCCTGAATACAAGCATTGTCAGACCAGTTGTTAAGGCCAACAACTTTGAGTTAAAGCCTTCTCTTCTGCAAATGGTTTAGCAAAATTAGTTTGGAGGGTCACCTACTGAAGACCCCAATCTCTATCTTTTAGTGTTTATAGAGTATTGTGACACATTGAAGCTAAATGGAGTATCATCTTATGCCAACAGACTGAGATTGTTCTCATTCTCTCTAAGGGACAAGGCCCGTGCATGGTTGCACTCTCTTCTATCAGGATCTATCACTACTTGGTAGTAACTTTTTCAAGATTTCTTGGCCAAGTATTCCCACCAAGTAAGGCAGCCCATCTTAGGAATCAAATCACTACCTTTGTTCAGAAAGATGGTGAGTCTTTGTATGAAGCTTGGGAGAGATTTAAAGAACTTCTCAGAATATTTCCACACAATAGGTTGGAAAAGTGGCTCATAGTCCATACATTCTACAATGGACTAGCATACAGCACTAGAATGTCAGTAGATGCTGCAGCAGGAAGAGCCATTATGAATAAAATAGTTGATGAGGCATATAAGCTGATTGAAGATATGGATCAGAATCACTACTCATGGTCTAGTGAGAGGAACCAAGAAAACTAGCAGGTATGTATGAAGTAGATATATTTAATCATCTCACTTATAAGGTTGATGCATTGTTTCAAAAGTTGGATAAATTGAACATCAATGCTGTTGGTTTTTCTTCATCTTCATCATGTGAGATTTGTGGATGTGTTGGCCATGTGGCCAAAGACTATCAGCTTGGAAATTCTGCACCTCAGGATTATGAACAGGTGAACTTTATGAACAATAATAAAAGAACAATCCTTACAGCAACACTTATAACCCAGGTTGGAGGAACCACCCGAATATCTCTTACAAGCCTAATGTGAATCAGCCTCAAAATAATTTTAGACAACCTCTAGGATTTCAAAATCAGAGGCCATTTAATCAACCTTCTCAGCCAAAGTCAAATCTAGAGGCTCTGATGGAGAATTTCATCACTACTCAGACAAAACAGAATGATGAATTCAGAGCCCAGCACCACTCAATGAATGAAGCTATAAAAGATTTAGTCTCTAAGGTTGACTCGCTTCCTACCCATAGTAAGATGTTAGAAACTCAGATTGCACAGCAAGCGAACCTATCTAATAGGAACTTTGGCAGACTTCCAGGCCAGACTGAGTGTAACATCCTAAGCCTCTAATAAAGTTAGATAAATTTAAGGAAGAGTAAAAAATACATATGACAAGTAACTAAGATGCTTAGTTATGTGACTATAAGGCAAGTATAAAATAGGTGACATAGTTAATATTGAATTATATAAATAAAATTCTTAGGATCATAATGGATGGAGAGAGGACACAAATACATTTTTTTAAGACATTACTAATCTAGGATTAGTAATAAATTAAGACATATATGAACAAGAATTATTATATAGATAAGGATAATGAAAGACTTATCCTAAAAATCTCATCCTAGGTTTGTGGAGAAAAAGAGGCAATAACTAATCAAAACTTTATCTAAATACTTTAGGTTTGTAGTTGCTAACCGAAGGTGTTTGAATTAAATTGAAACAAGTGTTGGAAGCATCAGAATTTGCAGCTGGATTCACGTGGCAGAGTTGTTTTTTTTCTTTACGTGTTTATGCACCTATCCCCTCCATGCATATCATAATCTACATATGCATACACATGAGAATTTGAAACAAGCACCAGCAAATTGGTAGGATAAAACACATATGCAGGGGTTGGAATGCAAGCAGAATTCACACCCATCCTTGCTCCATAAATCCAGCAGAAACACACCACCAACTGCAGCAGAAACACGCCCCCATTTGCTCCATAAAGCAAGCAGAAACACATTCCACATGCAAGCAGAATCACACCCAACATGTAAGCAAAATCACGCCCCACAATGCAGAAACACACCCACCAACTATAGTAGAAACATGCCCTCATCCTTGCTTCATAAAGCAAACAGAAACACACCCACTAACTACAGCAGAAATATGCCCCCATTTTCTCCATAAAGTAGTAGAATCACGGCACCTTGCTCCATGAGACAAGTAGAAGCATTCCTACATGCAATTTATGTGGTAGCATGTGTTTTCCTACGTATTATGCATATACTTTCACCCACCCCCATTGAGCATATTATAATATATATACACATGCATGCACTTACATGGAGAAGTAGTAGAAAACCTACCCTCTGCCCTACAAAACCCAAGGAATCCTTGCAACTATGGCAGCTACATCCTTGCATTTTGGTAATAGGGTAACAAAAACAAACCAGCCTTGCCTCATGCCAGCAGGAGAAATGAGAGAGGCAAGGTAGTCAAAAACTTAAGAGGCCAGAGGAAGGAAGAGGGAGAGAGAAGCCAGGAAGAAAAAGAAAGTCTGAAAAAGGAGGAAGAGAGAGAAGCAAGCTGTAAATTAAGAGCCATAGGAGTAGGTTTACGCAAGGTAAGTGTGGCTTCTTATAAAAGTTCAGTTTATAATTTATTAGGCTAAATTTAGGCTCTGTATGGACAAATTTCTATCTAAAATATGAAAACATGTTCAACATAGACATTGTAGCCCTATGCCTTAGATTTCTATAGCATTTGGAATCACATTCATCAGACTTAAAATGAGCGAGTTATACTCCAGGGAGTGATGAGAGGTCAGAATCGGGTCTGGAATTCAGACTGATGAAGAATAACTTTATTTTCGAATTTTTGGGACTAACCTAAAAGAAATATAAAGACATGGTTAACATGAAAGTTGTAGATATATTTCTCACGATTATGTAGCACTGGAATCACCCAATTTTAAGTCCATATAAGTGAGTTACGGTCTGATTAGTGAGTAAAGGTCATAGAGCACAGAAGGTTTAGGTTGAGAACATAGAAACCTTTTAGCACTTGAAAATATTAGCTTAGTAAATTTAGTAAATGGCCTTTAAATTCTCTAATTTTTTGTCAGAAAAGCCTTAAAATTTTCATAATAAATTATAGAAATTTCTTGATTTTTGAGAACCCACAACTAGGCCTTTTGCAATTAAAATAGTGCTGAGAATAATCTGCTGGACAGCTTAGACTGTTGATGGAAATAAAAAATATTGAAGAGGTTAGATGTTGAATTTTTGTATGAAAATTTTATGACATGTTATAGGGATCCTAATTAAGGATCCCAAGAAATTTTGGAGAATTATGGGTAGGTTAAGGAATATAATAAAATGTAGAAATTAGGTAGGGCAGGAAATGATTCAGAACAGACCATAACTAGGGACAGCCTTTAAAACTTGGGTTATTCAAGGGGGAAAATGAATTATGTTCTACTTGAAATTATTGTGGTGATTATATAACATATTTATGATGCTTCATATAAAATATTACGAATTTTTAAGAATTTTTACCAATCCAAAGGAATACAAAACAGAATAGAAATGGAACTAAAACCAATCTGCACTGTTATGGGTTATGGAGGTAGTTCTTGGGGCTGAATGGAAGAGTTAAGGGCTAAGAGAACCACAAAATAAAATAAACATGTAAAGGTACCTCCATACAAAATTTTAGAATTTTTAGAGAACTTTTGTCATATTTAATAATAACCCTAAATCTCAACAGAATCATAGTTTTGTTTTGGGGAGCAGAAGCTCTTAAACAAGAGATTTATGACTTTAGGTGCTAATATGCATGCATTAACCAAAATTTCTTATATGTTTTAGTTTGAGTTGCTGGTAGTAACCTTGGCAGCCTTGGAAAGGAAGTGATTGTGCTGGAATTGAGGTAGCTAGCTTTTCTTTAAAACACTCTTTATGTTTATGAACTTGAATTTATCAATTTTCACTGGTTGCCTGACTTTTATGCTATGATGAATGATGGTCTAAAGATATGTTATGCATGCATTCTCAGGAATTAAAGGGTGCCCAAAGTGTGCCAAGTAAGCCCTATTTCCCCCATGTATTGGCCAATAATATGAGAGACATAACCCTATTGCAAGCATGAGACTGCATTGGGTAAGTAGACCATAATGTTATACGTCCCTAGTGTGACCAAGATGATGTATGTATGTATGGTCAGTGCTTATGTTTCAGTGAAATAAATTGAGATGTTTTAAGGAATGGAATGTTTACTATTTTTCTAAAAAAATTGCTAGCTATTGAGATTGTCATCTTATCTTTTTATGTCTACACAATCACAGTCCAGGTACTCCAGCAAGAGGTGAACAACAAGGGTCTCAAGGTTGACTCAATGGATTACGGATATGGATTATATTTTCTTTGGTTGTGTAATATTTTTGGGATGGCTTAGTTGAATGCCAAGTCACATTTAGACAGCTGATAATGTGATGTAATATAAGTTATGGACTGTACCCCTTTTCTTTATGGCATGAGATCTTTTATGTTGTAAGTAATGCATATCATGCCTAGTTAGTTGCCTATAAGGAATTGAAATTTGAAAATGCTTGGAATAGCCTGAAGCACTTTTATGCTGATCCAAGAAAGATAACAAACGATATAAGTGAATAGGTTACTTTATGGGCTAGGTAGACATTGCTAGAAATTTATAGATAAAAAAAATGTACAATACTAAATTATCTTAAGTGGAATATTCTATGATGTGGATGTATAAAATAAGATGCTAGTAAGTAGGGTGTGACACTAAGAACCCTAGAAAGCATTGCAATGTTATTACCCTGAGAAGTAGTAAACAGTTGGCTAAATTTGAGAGAAGTGGGGAGGTAAAAGAAGATGAACCTCAAGCTGCATCTGAGAAGAGAAGAGAAGAAGATTCTAAAGGAGAGGAAGAAGAAGAAGAGCTCAAATATGTGGCTCCAACATCATACAAGCTACCAATTCCTTTTCCTCAAAGATTGGTTAAGGCTAAGTTAGAGAAGCAGTTTAGGAGGTTTCTTGATGTTTTGAAGAAGTTGAATATCAACATCCCATTCCTAGAAGTCATATCCCAAATGCCTTCTTATGTAAAGTTCCTAAAAGAGATCCTCTCAAATAAGAGAAAAATTGAAGAGCATGTTGTTGTGGCACTAACAAAGGGATCTAGTGCTTTAATTCAAAATAAGCTACCATAAAAGTTTAAGGATCCCAAAATCTTCTCAATTCCTTGCTCTATAGGAGACATGAAGATTGATAAAATCCTATGTGACCTTGGAGCAAATGTGATCCTAGTGCCTCTTTCAGTTTGCAAGAAGCTCCATATGGGTGACTTGAGGCCTACCACTCTTTCTCTTTATTTGGTTGACCGATCCATCAAGCATCCAGCAAGTATATTAGAGGATGTTCCTCTAAAGGTAGGTAAATTTTTCATACCAGTTGATTTTTTTATTTTAAATATGGAGGAAGATGACAAAATACCCATCATTCTTGGAAGGCCTTTCTTAGCCACTACTGGTGCAAACATTAATGTAAAAGATAGAAAGCTTTCTTGAATGTAGGGGATGAGAAAGTAGAATTTAATTTGAATGATGCCATCAAACCCACATCTCTAAATGAATCTTGTTGTATGATTATTTTACCTAAACCAAATATAGATGATTATGTAATGAATATTTCTTCTACTGACCCACTTGATTTATGCTCAGTAGAAAGTTCTTTTACTTATGTTAGACAGGCGATCAAAAAGAAAGCAATTGAGAAGGAAGTGAAAGATACGAAGGCGAAACCTAAGCCACCTCCTCTCAACTTCAATGAAACTAAGGAGAAAGGGAATAAGCCAAGAAGATCTTTGAAGGCTATTGCACGATGCCTCAAGCACCATACTAAGAGGCAAAAGATAGCAAAAAGAGTTATTCAAACTCTCTTCAAGCCTCTATGAGTGGAAAGCATGCCAAAGAGTTAAGCTAATGACTTTAAACAAGCAATTTGTGGGAGGCAACTAATAAAGGAGAATTTTCAACGCTTATTGGTCATATTTTGTCCCCTAATTCATAGTAACTTGTGGATATTTCTATGCTTTTGGCTATACTTTGTTCTGGGTACTGCTGTGGTTCATTTTGTGATTGTAAGAGAGCAAAAGAAGCCAAGAAGCAAGGAAAAGCAATCATGGAAAGAGCCTAAAAGACTTGGGATATGCTGAGGATGAAGCAAGGAGGCTGCACATCAAAAATCATGAAGAAAGGAGCACTACAGCATGCAGCATGGCCTGGCCGTGTTCTAGGCAAATGATGCAGCATCTCTCCAAATTCTAGCCCGAAGCACGGCCGTGCTTCGGGGCCCATACAGAACGTTAAATTTAGGGTTTTTGGCCGCCAAAAGAGGGAGGTGCTTGAGGGTGTGCAGCTGAGACGAGGAGGACCGTAAGAGACATTGGAGAAACACTTATTAGGCTTAGGAAACACATTTAGATTAGGTTTTTACATAGTTCTTTGAAGATTTTGATGTTCTAGAGTAGATTTTACTCCTTTAAAGGTTGTAATTTATTTGATTTCATCTGCACATCAGGTTCTATCTTTCTATCTTCAGTTTTCTTCTTCTACTTCTACTCATTCACTCTCAATTGTACTGAATTATTATGAATTAATCAATGAATATGATTTTGATTCTTGTTTTGATAATGTGTGAGTAAATTCAATCTAGGGTTTCGGTAAACCCAATTGTGTTACAATGATACTATGCCTATGACATGAATTATGGAACCCTAATTGTAATTGGGACTAGATTGATTTGGATTGACTATTGTATACATGAATTAATTGATAGAATTCTTGATCACCAGTCTATCACGTCTTAGGTATTTAATCGATGAACTGAAAGGTGAAGATTAAAACTGGAACCCAATAGTTAATTAGGGATTTCTTAATCACGAAAGTAGTTTAAGATACTCTAAGATTGAATCAATTAATGGGAACGAGAAAACCGATTAGTTGCACTCTATGGTTGGCATAAAGTTTAATGGACCTAGGTTAAGCTAAGAACCACAAAAGTAGGTAATTTGATTAACCTAGGCACGATTGGTAATACTTGAAAGAGATTGCTAATTAATTTAGGCTAAACCATCCCCAATAATCTAGACAATTGCAATTAGGGGTAATTATCAGTTGTTGAGTATCACAAGTGTGGTAAACCCAAACCCTAGGCTTTGCTTAATTGGTTAATTTCACTTGTTTAATTGCGATATTTGCCTATCGAATTCTATCGATTTAGATAGCACTTTTTTTGAAATTCTAGTAATTGGCATTGTTCTCTGTGGGACACGACCCGTACTTACTAGACTAACTACAGCTACGCCGTGCGCTTGCGGTATTTGGTAAAACACACACGAACAAGTTTTTGGCGCCGTTGCCGGGGATCAAAGCCAATATTAGATATTTTTCAAGATAGCTAGACTAGATCAATTTCTGTTTATTATTCTTTTCTATTTTTCTGCATAATTTTCCCTTGCTGATTCTTGCCTATTTTCTTCCCTTATAGGAGTGTTTCTCTTTTATGTGAAGAAGCTGCAGGTTCATTGCTGAATTTGACCTGGAAATTGAATGCACACTTCGAAGGATAAGAAAAAGACAGCAGTAAGAAAATTTTATAGCTACCATGGGGGAAAGAGATAACCGATCTCTGAAGGACTTTACTGCCCCGGACACTCATAGCCTGAACCCCAGCATAGTTAGGCCAGTGGTTGAAGCAAATAATTTTGAGCTGAAGCCATCTCTCTTGTAGATGGTTTAGTAGAACCAGTTTGGAGGGTCGCCTACTGAAGACCCTAATCTCCATCTCTCTGTGTTTTTGGAGTACTGCGACACCCTGAAGTTGAATGGGGTCTCCTCAAATGCTATCAGATTGAGACTATTCCCTTTCTCACTGAGAGATAAGGCCCGTGCATGGTTGCACTCTCTTCCATCAGGGTCCATTACTACTTGGCAACAGCTTTCTCAAGCTTTCCTGGCCAAGTATTTCCCACCGAGCAAGACGGCCCATCTGAGGAACCAGATCACCACTTTTGCTCAGAAGGATGGTAAATCTCTATATGAGGCTTGGGAGAGATTCAAGGAGCTCCTCAGGGTATGCCCACATCATGGGCTGGAAAAATGGTTAATAGTCCATACATTCTACAATGGACTAATTTACAGCACCCGGATGTCTGTGGATGCTGCAGCTGGAGGAGCACTGATGAACAAGACGGTTGATGAAGCCTATGAATTGATTGAAGACATAGCCCAGAACCACTACTCCTGGTCTAATGAGAGACAGCCTAGAAAGCTGGCAGGTATGTATGAAGTGGATGCTTTCAATCATCTAACTTCTAAAGTTGATACTTTATTTTAGAAGTTGGATAAGCTAAGTATCAATACTGTTAGTTCCCCTTCTTCATCTACATCCTGTGAGCTTTGCGGAGGTGTTGGCTATGCAGCCAATGAGTGTCAGCTTGGAAGTTCTACAGTTCAGGATTGTGAGCAGGTGCATTTTGTGAACAATCAAAGGAATAACCCATACAACAATACTTACAATCCAGGCTGGAGAAACCATCCGAACATCTCATATAAGCTGAATGTTGGTCAGCAGCCCCAGAATAACTTCAGGCAACCTCCAGGATTTTAGAATTCAAGGCCATTCAACCCTCCTCCTCCTCAACCAAAATCAAATTTGGAGGCTTTAATGGAGAATTTCATCTCCACACAGAGTAAGCAGAATGAGGAATTTAGAGCTCAGAATCACAATATGAATGAAGCCATTAAGGACTTGGCTTCGAAAGTTGATTCACTTGCTACGCATAACAAGATGCTAGAGACCCAAATAGCTCAGCAAGCGAGCTCGTAAACCAAAAATTTTGGTAAGTTTCCTGGTCAGCTTGAGAATCCTAGAGAACACTGTAAAGCTATCACTTTGAGAAGTGGTAAGCAATTAGGTGAACCAGTAGAAAAGGAGGATGATAAGGAAGATGCAAAAGGGGATGTGCCTGAGCCAGTAAATGAAGAAGAAGAGCCAGTTAGTGGAAGGAAGGAAGAGAAAGAGCCTGATTATGTGGCTCCAGAACCATATAAGCCACCAGTTCCCTTCCCTCAGAGACTAACTAAGGCTAAGTTAGAGAAACAGTATGGAACGTTTTTGGATGTGCTGAAAAAGTTACATATCAATATTCCATTCTTGGAAGCTGTCTCTCAGATGCCTTCATATGCCAAATTTTTGAAGGAGATCCTCTCTAATAAGAGAAAAATTGAGGAGTATGCCACTGTGGCATTAATTGAAGAATGCAGTGCCTTGATTCAGAACAAACTGCCTCCCAAACTCAAGGACCCTAGAAGCTTCTCTATACCATGTTCTATTGGAGATGTGCAGATCACTAAAGCCTTATGTGATCTCGGAGCGAGTGTAAGTCTTATGCCATTGTCCATTTGCCAAAAACTTTTTCGTGTGTGTTTTACCAAATACCGCAAGCGCACGGCATAGTTGTAGCTATTCCGGCAAGTACGGGTTGTGTCCCACAGAGAACAATGCTAATTACTAGAATTTCACAAAAAGTGTTATCTAAATCCATAGAATTCGATAGGAAAATATCGCAATTAAACAAGTGAAATTAACCAATTAAGCAAAGCCTAGGGTTTGGGTTTACCACACTTGTGATACTCAACAACTGATAATTACCCCTAATTGCAATCATCCAACCTCCTAATTAGAGCCTTCCTTTCGAAATCATGTGCGATGCAAGTGACTATGCCGTGGGAGCTGTACTTGGGCAAAGGAGGGACAAAAAGCCTTATGTCATTTACTATGCTAGTAAGACCCTGGATGAAGCTCAAGCCAACTATTCCACCACTGAAAAGGAGCTCTTGGCAGTAGTATTCGCTATCGATAAATTCTGACAATATCTGCTGGGATCCGAAGTCATAGTGTTCACGGATCATGCTGCCATCAAGTACCTGTTAAGTAAGAAGGATGCAAAACCAAGACTGATTAGATGGATCCTCTTACTACAGGAGTTTGACCTTGTAATCAAGGATAAGAAAGGAACAAAGAATGTGGTTGCAGACCACCTTTCAAGACTTAGGCAAGATCTGATAAGAGATGACAAAGATGATTTTCCTATAAACGATTCCTTTCCCGATGATCAACTCCTGATGGTTACTTATGTTGACGCTCCTTGGTATGCAGACTTCGTGAACTATCTGGCATGCAAAATACTACCTAAAGGGTTGAGCTTCTATCAGAGAAAGAAGTTTTTCTTTGATATCAAGTTTTTCTATTGGGATGATCCATGCTTATACAAGTGGTGTGCAGATGGTATCTTTCGAAGGTGTATTCCGGAGAAAGAAGTATATAGTGTTATATTCCATTGCCACAATTCACCTTGTAGAGGCCATACCAGTACTTCTAAAACTGCAGCTAAAATTCTTCAAGCTGGTTTTTATTGGCCTACGCTCTTCAAAGATGTGCACACTTTTGTAAAAGCATGTGATCGGTGTCAAAGAGTTGGCAACATATCCAGAAGGAATGAGATGCCCCTGAACAGTATTTTAGAAGTGGAGATATTTAACGTTTGGGGTATTGACTTTATGGGTCTCTTCCCTTCTTTATGCGGGAACAAGTACATTCTAGTTGCTGTGGACTATGTTTCTAAGTGGGTTGAAGCAGTAGCATCCCCCACCAATGATGCTAGAGTAGTTACTAAGCTCTTCAAGAGGATAATTTTCCCAAGATTTGGAGTGCCCCGAGCCGTGATAAGTGATGGAGGTTCTCACTTCACTGAGCAACAATTCCAAAATCTTTTGAAGAAATATGGAGTCACCCATAAAATGGCTCTAGCCTACCATCCTCAGACTAGTGGGCAAGTGGAGATATCAAATAGGGAGATCAAGGAAATATTGGAGAAGACCGTCTCGAAGGCCAGAAAAGATTGGTCTCTCAAACTTGATGATGCATTATGGGCCTACAGGACTGCCTATAAAACACTGATAGGAACCACACCTTTTCGATTAATATATGGAAAACCTTGTCATTTGCCGATAGAGCTTGAGCATAAGGCGTATTGGGCGGTCAAAACAATCAATTTTGACTTGTCAGCTGCTGGAAAGAGGAGATGCCTACAATTAAATGAGCTAGATGAGCTGAGGCTTGATGCTTATGACAATGCCAAGTTATATAAAGAAAGAACAAAAAGATGGCATGATAAGCACATCCTTAGGCGCCAATTTCAAGTAAGAGATTGGGTCTTGCTATTCAATTCAAGGCTGAGACTCTTTCTTGGGAAGCTTTGTTCTCGATGGTCCGGTCCATTCCAAGTGACTCAAGTTTTTCCTTATGGAGCAGTGGATGTGTGGAGTGAATCCACCGGATCCTTCAAGGTCAACGGGCAACGCCTCAAGCACTTTGTGACAGGACAACCAGTTCAAAAGGGAGCCACCCAAGCTCTCGTAGAGCCCCCCTAAATCCATTAAAAAGCAAGGGAGTCGAGCTAATGACTATAAACAAGCGCTTTGTGGGAGGCAACCCACATTTTGACTTTTAAAGTTTTCTTTTGTTTGAATTCTTACTTTGAGTTTTAGTTTTTATCTTTAATTAGCTAATTTCTTAGGATGAAGTTTATTGAATAATTTCCTTTGATTTCCAGGTCTATTACTATGTTTCCAAGGTGGTTTAAAAGGGTTAGAAGCAAAGGTGCTTAAAGAGAGTCAAAAGAAGAAGTTAAATGTGAAGAATTGAGACATTCCAGCCAGCAACACAGGCTACCCGTGTTCCCCACCTTGGCCATGCTGCAAGCAAAGACCAGAATGAGAAATTGGTGCATACCTGTAAGGAGCACGGGCAGGCCGTGTCCTAGGACACGGCCGTGCCCCAAGCAATTCAAAAAAAAAAAAAGCTGCAGCAAGCCTGCCCGAAGCACGGCCGTGCTTCGGGTGTGGGCTACTTTTAAAACCCAAATCCTCCCCCTCTTTTGGCCATGTTTTGCCCTACCCTAGCCGTGCTTCACCTCCTCTCCTCCCTCCATCTTCTTTGGCCAAACTCACTCCTAATATCCCTCACCCAAGCCTTCAACCCCCCTATTCCACCTTCTTCTCCCTTCTTCCTTCCTCATCCATGCCCTAAACCCCAAATTTTTCCCATTCTTCCCTCTACGCCAACCTTCCCCTATTTTTGCATTTTTCTTCCCCCATTCCATCGACACCCACTACCCATTCCCTCTCCTCCTTCGGTTTTCCCTTTCTAATCATCTGGAGTTGCTGCCCAGGCTACCATCCTATAGCTGCGTTTAACTCTCCTTGTTGCAGCACCTTCTTCAGGTATACCTCCCTATCTCTTCCTTTGTTTTATTTTTCTGCATAAGTAATCTCTTATTTGCTGTTAGTTCTTGTTTTTGACTGTGATTTGGAATACTTCTGGTTTATTTGATGTTGTTGGCCCTAACTTGTGACACTGGTTAAGAATGACTTGAGTTATTGCTTGTATTTTGGACTGGTTTTTGCCTCTGTACTGACTGAATTTAGTTTTTGGTTAAGTTCCCAGCAATTTCAGAATCCTTGATACATGCTTTAGTTTCCTGATTATAATGATTCAAGTTTTCTGGTTTGTGTTTAATTGATTAGTCCCTCCTGACTTCAAATTACTGGTTCATGCTCTGAATTTGACTGATTAATTGCACCTTGTTCTTTGGCTGGCTTAGACTCCCTGGTTTCCTGCTACTCTGCTGCACTCTGAACCTTATTGCATATTGGCTGCATGGTTTTGTTCTTCTATATACCTCTTTTGTGCTACATATTGCTCTGTTTTGCACTAAACTGCTAGCCTTCATTGTTCTGAGCACATTATACTTACTAGTTGGTTTACTACTCTGTTTATTTGGTGAGTTTTTTCTGATTCAGCTGCTTTGGTACCCTCTATTTTTCCTTGTCATTTTTATATCAATAGGTCCCAAAAGAGCCCGAACAGGGCCATCATCCTCCCAGTCCCATCAAACACGTAGAGGACGTAACCAACCACTGCCCCAACTTCCTCACCAGATAAATGAGTATGGTATTATATTCATTGACGACAGTCAACAGACACGATACAATACTCTTGTTAGACGGGGAATGCTGAGTACCCGGTATATGGATGAGGATTGTTTGGAGAGGCTTGGGCTTCTAAATGACGTCGAATACTTGATTGACAGGATTGGGTGGAATACCTTTATATCACTGAGGCACCCAGCCTATCCTAGACCCACCTTAGAGTTTTTTAGCTTCATTAACATAGTCTTATTTCGAGGCCCCAACGTCAATCAGGGCCAAGTAAACTTTAGACTATTTAACTGTACCTTTAATCTTACATTGGCTGAATTTAATGCACTGTTTAGCCTTCCCCCAGGAGGTACTAGAGCGGTACCCTCCAGTTTTCTTTCTAACATATTTTGGAACTCAATTGTAATTGAGGGGCAATACAGTGCATCGAGTTCAAAAGCCTCTTTTATTTGCAACCCCACCTTCAGATATTTACAGAGACTTATGGCCCATACTATTTTAGGTAGGGCTGAGAGTGATATGGTTGCAAATCAGAGAGAGATTTATTTTCTTCATTCTATGATTAATGGTACAAAGGTGGATACTGGAGCCTTCATGGCTCATCAGATGTCTAGGGTAGGTGGGGCCATGAATGGGAAAGTTGTAATGGGAGGCTTGGTTACTGTTGTTGCTAGAGGATTAGGGTTTGAGGCTCACTTATAGGGTATGCAACCAGTACTTGGCAGTAACAGGATTGATTTGGAATTCTGTTTGGATATGAAACTTGTTGTTAAGAAAGATGCCGAATACTGGTTGTATCTCCGAGGTCACACACTTTTCTGCCTCCCCAATCCTACTAGAACCGCAGTGACCAACCAGGAGAATTGGACCTATTCCATTGAGGAGGATAGAGAGGGTGCTGAGATTCCTCTAGAGGAGGAAGAGTTTTCCATGGAGCCACTGATGGCTCTTCCACCCCCACCCCACTCCCATTTTACTGATAGTGCAGGTCCATCATCAGCTCCCTCAGAGGATCTGAACTCCATCTTTACCCGGCTCAGCCGCATTGAGGCTGAGCAACTTTCCCAGCAACCAACCCTGCATGCCATGCAAGAGTCCATCCAAAGCATGCAAGGTATGATGCAGGCCTGGTACACTTGGCACCTGGGCCAAAACCCACCCCCACCACCACCGGACAACCAGTGAGTATGTAAGTTCTTTCTCCCCTTTGCCTGTATTTTCTCTGTTACTTTTGACACTGAGGACATTGTCTGATTTAAGCATGGGGGAGTATACTTTCATATTGGAATTTGCTTGAGTTTATGATCTGCAATGGTCATGTTTATTTGCTGATTTAACTTTTCTTTGCATGTATATTGTACATATTGCATTCCTTTTGTCTTGCTGCATTATCACACAGTCACTATTTCCAAGATAAAATGGTGTATTATAAGTTGATTTTAGCTCATGAACATGTGATGCACAATAGGATATGAACTAGGTAGCTATTATTTTAGTCTCTCTCTTCTAGCATTAAACCTCTAGTTTTTTGAAAAATATCTCTCTATTGTGCTGTAAATTGTATGCTTAGGCTGATTTTTACACTATGAGAGTGTGAAGGTAGAGAGAGGTGAAAAATGAGGGTATGTGAAACCCAAAAAGTTTTCACTCTAAGTACCTCCTTCAAGGCACCAAAAAGGCCTTAGTATGAGTATCTAGATGCTTCTACCCTAGTGAGATGGAGCATAAAATGCACTCACGGCATATTTCTATAAAAAAAAAAGATGAGAAATAAAAGACATGGGTTAAGAAAAATAGAAATAAGGGTAAAGCAACATAGGGAGATCTAAAGGATGAGGTAGCCTACTTGAGTGTTTGAAAATCAGTCTGATACATACAACCACTAGTCACAATAGAAAAAGATTTTTAGTAGAAGAATTTCTGGTTTGATCTTAGAAGAATAGAGACTATTTGATTACTGTCTATTCATATATCTATTGTGTGCACATGGATTGAGTGAAAAGTTATCTATACTGCATTCTTCTATCTTGTGGATTCTGATTTCATTTTTCCCCCTTCCTTCTGATATGGCATGTCATTTACTTGAGGACAAGCAAAAGTTTAAGCATGGGGGAGTTGATAAAGGGGAATTTTGAGTGCTTATTGGTCATATTTTGTCCCCTAATTCATAGTAACTTGTGGATATTTCTATGCTTTTGGCTATACCTTGTTCTGGGTACTGCTGTGGTTCGTTTTGTGATTGCAGGAGAGCAAAAGAAGCCAAGAAGCAAGGAAAAGCAATCATGGAAAGAGTCTAAAAGACTTGGGATATGTTAAGGATAAAGCAAGAAGGCTGCACGTCAAAAATCATGAAGAAAGGAGCAATACAGCATGCAGCATGGCCTGGCCGTTCTTGGTGGCCTGCAACACGGCCAGGCCGTGTTCTGGGCAAATGATGCAGCATCTCTCCAAATTCCAGCCCGAAGCACGGCCAGGCTGTGTCTTGGGACACGGCCGTGCTTCGGGGCCTGTACAGAACGTTAAATTTAGGGTTTTTGGTCGCTAGAAGAGGGGGGTGCTTGAGGGTGCGTAGCTGAGACGAGGAGGACTGTAGGAGACATTGGAGAAACACCTATTAGGCTTAGGAAACACATTTAGATTAGGTTTTTACATAGTTCTTTGAAGATTTTGATGTTCTAGAGTAGATTTTACTCCTTTAAAGGTTGTTATTTATCTGAATTCATCTGCACATCAGGTTCTATCTTTCTATCTTCAGTTTTCTTCTTCTACTTCTACTCATTCACTCTCAATTGTACTGAATTATTATGAATTAATCAATGAATATGATTTTGATTCTTGTTTTGATAATGTGTGAGTAAATTCAATCTAGGGTTTCAGTAAACCCAATTGTGATACAATGATATTGTGCCTATGACCTGAATTATGGAACCCTAATTGTAATTGGGACAAGATTGATTTGGATTGACTATTGTATACATGAATTAGTTGATAGAATGCCTGATCACCAGTCTATCACGTCTTAGGTATTTAATCGATGAACTGAAAGGTGAAGTTTAAAACTGTAACCCAATAGTTAATTATGGATTTCTTAATTACGAAAGTAGTTTAAGATACTCTAGGATTGAATCAATTAATGGGAACAAGAAAATCGATTAGTTGCACTCTATGGTTGGCATAAAGTTTAATGGACCTAGGTTAAGCTAAGAACCACGAAAGTAGGTAATTTGATTAACCTAGGTACGATTGGTAATACTTGAAAGAGATTGCTAATTAATTTAGGCTAAACCATCCCCAATAATCTAGACAATTGCAATTAGGGGTAATTATCAGTTGTTGAGTATCATAAGTGTGGTAAACCCAAACCCTAGGCTTTGCTTAATTGGTTAATTTTACTTGTTTAATTGCGATATTTGCCTATCGAATTCTATCGATTTAGATAGCACTTTTTGTGAAATTCTAGTAATTGGCATTGTTCTCTGTGGGACACGACCCGTACTTACCGGACTAGGTATAGCTACGCCGTGCGCTTACGGTATTTGGTAAAACACACACGAACAGCAACCCACATTTTAATTTTTGAGTTTCCTTTTGCTTAGTTTCATTGCTTTTAATTTTGTTTTTATCTTTAGTTTTAATTGATTTCTTAGGCTAGGAGTTTAAGAGTGTTTTTGGGTGTTTTGTAGGTCATAATTTACTTGTCCAAGAGTGAAGAAAGTAAGAATTTTGATAAAAAAATTAAAGCAAAGCAAAAAATGAGGTAAAATTCAAAGAAATAGGGATTCCAACACCAAGCACGGGCTACCTGTGTCATACACCACGCCCGTACTTCAAGCAGGGGCTAAATTTTGGCAATTTTGGTGAGACCCGTAGTAAACAAGGGCAATCTGTGTCACAGAACACGGCCGTGCCCTAGGCCCAGTGCAAACACACCTTGCCCGTGTTGCTCAACACGAGCCAAATCCAGAGATTTTGGGTTTCCAGCACCAAGCACGACCGTGCCGTGTCTCCAACCACAATCGTGTTTTGGGTTGCAGCAAATACACCTTACCTATGTTTAAGAACACAGGCCACTCTCAGGAAGAATTAGCAGTGCAGCCCAAAGCATAGCCGTGCTTTGAGCCCAGGTAAGCATTTTTACCCCGTTTTTCTTCTTTTCTTCTCCCGTGTCTCAGCTTATTCTCATCGTGCCCTAGCCCGTGTTATTCCCAAAGTTTCCGTGCCCTTTTCCCTCTTCCTTCTACAACTCGTAACTCCATCTCCTTCCTCAACCTTCTCCACCCCCAATCCCATCCCCGTGCCCTAATCCCTCTCCCTCTCAGTTCCCACATAACCAAAAATTCCCATTCCAATGCTCCTATTCTTCTACACTCCTTTACCCGAATCGTTCTCTACACCCAAGCCTTACTTATCTCACTTTCTCTCTCATACTCCCCTCCACCAACATATTCCTAACATAACAGTGCCCACAAGCAACCATTCCCGTGCCTAGCCCACACACACACCCAGCTCCCCTGTAGCCTTGCTCCCCCTGCACCCAGCATATTCTCTCTGCAACCCAAATCCCAACCAACCCGTAGCCCACCATTCCCCCATTCCTCTCTATAGTTCCCGCATACCCAAAATTCCCTCTCCTATGCCTTCATCCCTATCCCAACACTCCACTCCCTACCTCGGCTTATTCTCCTAAAAACCACACCCCAAATTTACTCATGGAAAGCCCAGAACAAATATACCTTTTTCTTGTGCCCAGCATTCCCACATCCCTCTACACAAACACTCCCCCACCCCTGCACATAACTCCCAGCCTCTATTCACCTGCATTCCCCTTATCTCTCAAGCACACACAACTGTTGGCATCACTTAGTCCCTTCCTTTAGGTAAATTCAAAAATTCTCTGAACTTGTGGTTATTTATCTAAATTAAAACTCCCTGGTTCTGAATTTGACTAGACTGGTTTATTAATCTAGTTTGTATGTGTTGATATAACAAATTAGCATTACCTTATATTGGACACATCTGAATTGAAAATTAGAATTAGTGCCTGAAATAAATTCTCTGCTCTTGGTTTAGTTGAATGAATTCATTTAGGAATACATGTTCTAGACTAGTGGCTAAATTAGACTGCTTTTAGGATGCTAAGATACTAATTTTTCTTGGTAATCCCTAGAATTTCTGGCAGAATTTGGGATGCATGTGTGATTAAATTTCAACATTTTGCATTGCCTAATTATTCTAAAGTTTAGTGCTTTATTCTCAGATTGTTTGGATCTAGAACTTCTCTGCTTTGCACTAGGAATTGTCAAGTATTTGCTGGCAAATGTTAATATGATATATTGTGATTGCTTACATCCCTAGAAAATCTCTGCCTAAGTTTGACATTGGACAATATTTCTGGTTAGGTGGCTAATGTTCATATTGCTTACTATGGTTATTGCTGGTATTACTGATATACTCATTGGATAATTGTTTTGGTAAAATCCTGCCACTGGTCAATGCTATTTGCTTCATAATCTGATACATTGAATTAGCTTTGTACTTCCTGGAAAATAAAGATAGCATTTGGGCTATTTGAGTGCTAAACTTTTCTGATTTTTTTCTCTAATTAGTGCATTACTTTTAGATTGCTTTGATTCTAACTTGTGATCTATTGGATGAGATATAAATTAGCATTAACTTTGTCTGTAGTTCTTCTGCTTTGGTATATGTTTAGGTGGGTAAAACTCATTAAGAGTAGACACTTTACAAGCTAAAACCTTTCTTGAATGCTCCTTTTTAATCTGATGAACGATAATTTTGGTCATTACTCTACTTGATGCAATTTACGGCTTGGTTTTTAACTTAAATCATTTTACCCTATATTTTCCATTTTCCTTGAACTGAATTGAAAATCCCATCATCCTTAATCTTGGGACTTGTTAACCGTGCTTTCAGCTTCAATTCCAAATTGCAGCATTGCTTAAATCTGACATACCTGTTATTGACGCAAGCCTAGTACACTTAGAATTTAAGTCAAATCCTCTACCTCCTCCTCCATAAGACCAGTAAGCAAGTAAATATTACTTCTTCCTTTGCCTGTACATTCATTGTTACTGACATTGAGGACAATGTCAAATTTAAGTATAGGGGAGTACTTTAAAATTGTGGTTTCCACTGATTGAATTATTTGTCCTTGTTGGTTGAATATCTCTGGTTTCATTACATAATCACAAATTTTGTTGTTTTAGATATAGATTGATGTATTGTAGGTTAATTTTAACTCATGAATATATGATGCACAATAGAATATGAAATAGATAGTTATCATCTTAGTTTCTCTCTTCTAGTATTGAACCTCTAATGTTTTCAAAAATATCTCTCTTATTGTGCTGTGAATTGTATGCCTTGTTTGATTTTAACACTATGAGAGTATAAAGATAGGGAGAGGTAAAAAATGAGGGAATGTGGATCCCAAAAAGTTTTCACTCTGAGTACCCCTTCAAGGCACCAAAAAAAGCCTTAGTATGAGTACCAAGCTGCCTTTACCTTAGTGAGATGGAGCATAAAATGCACTCACTGTATATGTCTAAAAAATGACAATGAATGAAATAAAGAAAAGAAAATAAATGAGAAGTAAAAGAATTTGAGTAAGAAAATGAGTGAAAATAGAAATAAGGGTAAGGCAACCTAGGGAGATCTAAAGGATGAGGTGACATACTTGAGTGTTTAAAAATCAATTTGATGCATACAATCAATGGTAACAATGAAAGTAGATATATAATAAGAGAATTTGGGTTTAGTTTTAGAAGAATGGATACTAATTGATAAATGTCTATTCATATATATGTTGTGTTCATATTGATTGAGTGAAGAATTACTTGTATTACATTTTTCTGTCATCTAAAATTTGTATGCATCATCACCCTTTATTTTGATGTGTCATGTTATTTGCTTGAGGACAAGGAAAGGTTTAAGCATGGGGGAGTTGATAAAGGGGAAAATTGAGTGTTTAATGGTTATATTTTATCCTCTAATTAATAGTAAACTTGTTATGCTTTGCTTTGGATACTACTTTGGTTTATTTTATGTTTATAGGTGAGCAAAAGAGGCCAAGAAGCAAGGGAAAACACTCATGTGAGGAGGCATATGGACTTGGAACATGCTGAGGAGGAATAAAGGAAGCAACCCTGAAGAAATTGGCAAGAAAGAGCCTGGCAGTCTCAAACACGGCTAGGCCATGCTCTATGTAAAGAACGTGATTTTTCTCAGTTTTCCAGCACAAAGCACGGGCAGGCCATGTCATGAAGCACGGGCAAACCGTGTCATGAAGTACAACCGTGCTTCATGTTCGTACACTCCGTATTTTTTAGGGTTTTGAGTAGCCAAAGGGATATAAATACATGGAAAAGCGCAGCCAAGAATATCCAAACACAGACAAACATCTTAGACTCGGTTTTAGGCTTAGAAAACACCATTTGATTAGGTCTAGAGTAGGATCAATTGTTTACTTTATGCACTTAGAGTAGAATTTACATTGATTGAAGTTTGTATTCCTATTTCATCTACTGCATTCAGGTTTTGTCTTTTTATCTTTACTTCTACTTCTACTTCTACATCTCTCTTTTACAATTTATTGAACACTAATGATTTCTTTAATGAATATGATTGAGAGTTTACTTTCAATTATGTGTGAGTAGATATTGATCTAGGGTTTCGATAAACCCACTTATGGTATAATGATACTGAATTATTAAGTTGAATATTAGAACCTTAATTGTGATTACTTCTGGATTACTTAGGATTAACTATTATGTGCATGTATAAGAGTTGGTAGAATACCTGATCACCAATCTATCACGTCTTAGGATATTAACTAATGAATTGAAAGGTGAAAGTTAATACCAGAATCTAATAGTTGATTAAAGATATCTTAATCACGAAAGTAATTTAAGGTTCTCTAGGAATTAAATCAATTAGTGGGCACGAGAAAACTGATTAATTGCATTCCATGGTTGGCATAGAACTTAATGGACTTACACTACAAGGAAGGCGGGGAATGGCGACAGAGGTTTTACGACGGTCGGAAATAATCGTCTCCACACCCGTCTTTAAAGACGGTTAATAAACCGTCATTAAATTCCAGAAATTAACGACGGTTTTAGAAAAACCGTCGTTATATACGGACGGTTCAGATCAAACCGTGGTAATCTGTCTAACGCTATCGAAATCGTACAAAGGTTATGGCAAACCACGACGGTTTCTTAATAACCGTCGTTATTTAACGACGGTTTCTTACAAATCGTCGTTATTTAATGACGGATAATCATATAACCGTCGTTATTTGACAACGATTTTCAAAAACCGTCGTGAAATTATAACGTTCGGAATTCGGACTGTTGGTGGGGAATCGCAAAATTTAACAACAGTTTAATGAAAAACTGTCGTTAAATGGGTTTTACGACGGTTTAAAATAGGTATAGCGACGATTTGAAACCGTCGTTAAATCACGCGTCCTCCTATATCTAGGCTGGCCCTCTTTATTTGTTTTACGAACAAATTTGGTTTCAAGGTTTTTGTATGATATATTTGCTAAGAGTGTTTGTTGTGATTTGCGAGTATTGGTGTTGTGGTTGACTGCGTCTCTTCTTTTTTTTGAAGGTATGTCATTTAATTATTTAATTTCATTTGAAATTTTCTTATGTTTTATGTTTAAAATAATTTCTTATATTATTTTTTATGTTTTTTTTTAGATTTTGTGACGATACTTCAATTTTGATTTCGATTTTTGTCTGTTGTTTATTTGGAGTCATTTTGAAGGTATGTAATGTAATTTTTTTATTTTAAATAATTGTATGTTTTAATGCGATAGTATTAGATATTTTATGTACTTAATATTTAGTGTAGAAATATATTTTACATTGTGATGTACATGGATGAGTAAATTTAAAAAATTTTGTACTTTTACAATGTTTATAATGTTTAATATTATAATATATCATGTCCGTTAAAAATATGTAAGACGTAATGTCTTTTTTAATAAGCTGAATTGTTAGCCTTAATTATTTTTGAAGTAAAATATTTGTATCTAATATTAGAAATGATTTATAAAAACAAAAATTAGCGATCTTGAGGCGGTATTGATAGAATAATATGAAAAAAATTATTAAACACACATAGTTAAAAATAGTATTTGTAAAAAAAAATTACAAGTAGGTTTTAAAAAATGAAAACAAATATATATAATGACATAAATTTAGTAGATTAATTGAAGTGTAATTGATGAAGTAAAATAATGAATTTTAATAAATAGACAGACTAAGTATTAAAAAATATTTTTGAAAATTGTGACACAACTTTAAAAATATGCGTATGTTTTAATATAAATTAAACAAATGTATATAATATTATAAATTTTGTATAAAATGATAGTGAAGTTAGTTTTAAATATAAGTTATTTAGTATTTAAGAAATATAATTAAAATTGATGCAAATGAATAAAAAATAGTTATTATATTGATAAACGTGTTTAAATAATATACATAAATTAGTAATAGTCAAATTTTATTACAGTTGTTTCTAAAATATTTAAATATTTGTTCAAGTGATGAGGTAAAGTAATAAATATTAGTAAATAGACAGAATTAGTATTAGGAATTGGTTTAAAATAATTAAAACAGTGATTTAAAAATACACGTAGTTTTTAAAATGTGAAAGCAAATATATTATAACATAATTTAAAAAAAATATTAATACAGTCAGTTTTAGTGCACTATGATTTTATACTAGATTCTCAATTAAGAAAGTAACAATATCTTAGATGTAATTGAGTGGAATTATTCTTGAATATATGGCGACGGATATGGGCCACTACTTTTACTCTTTCAAATAGGGAATTGAAACTTCAATTCCCTATATGAGTTCGTTAGAAATTTTATCATATAAATACTATAATTGAAATCCTAGCAATAGATATGAACTCATAATTCTATTTTTTGCTGCTAGTGACTGGCCTTCCCAAAAAGTTAAGATTCGTAGAGATTCGATCATGAAACTCATCTTTTAAATTGACGACATTAGGAGAATCAAATAAAATTAGCACATGATCAAAGACTTTATCAATGGCACTGTTTCAAAAGTTAGAATTTTTGTTCTTGGATTTGTAGAGATATTTCAAGTGTTTTATTTCATATTATGCAAGGCGGAGACATCATTTATCCCACTTTAATAAGGTGCGATAAGTCTTGCCAATGAAATCTATAAATTTCATACATTATACATTTTTTAAAGTCAAATAGGTATCTTATTTCTCTAATTCTCACTCTATCTTATATATATTTCTTAATCTTTTTGAGATCAGGATTCGTTATTTATAGCGAACCAATGACGAAGATTTTTTATTCGGTGATTCATTAAATGTCAATTACCATCAAGTTTGTTAAACATTTTTTACACGTAAATCATTTTAACCCTCTTCATAATTGTTTCAGCTATGGATAAATCTTGGCTGAATAAACCTCGACAATCAACAGAGTACCTTAATGGTTTAGACGGATTTTTGGAATTCACAAATGCCAACTCTGGAGTAGAAGGTAGAATAATATGCCCATGCCCAAAGTGTAGATTCAAGAAATGGCAACTCATCGAGGTCGTGCGTCAACACTTGATCGTCAAACCATTTCCGGAGGGATACAATTTCTGGAGTTTGCACGGAGAAATGATTACAGAAGAACCTACTGTAGGACATGCTATAATGCCAATTGAGGTCTCCGAACCCATAGTTCGAGATGACCCTGTGCAGAACATTGTCCGTGATGCATTCGGGATTCACCTCGTATTACGGAAAACTATTGGACATTATTGAGTTAAACTACCATTTTACAGTCGTATTATTTAAGTGTATGTGGGCTAACACAACCACATAGAGAGGAATTGCAATTGATGAATTTGGGGTGACATCGGTTGATTTTTCTCGGTTGATTCACACTGGTGAAATTGATGATGACGAGCCAAATATCCAGGCATCTGAGTCTCATCAAGTGTACTATGTACAAGATGAGTTAGACAAGAACTGAAGTATAGTGATGCATTTGAAACCTCGTGACTTATACGAGATGGGCGATGAAGAAGAAAATCTCATATACGATAGCAATCCGTTACATGCGCAAAATTTAGAAAGATTGTTTCCAGAAGGATAAGCTAATTTATACTTGTTACGGTATTAGTTTTGATGCCGCCTATTTACATATATTTTAGATTAGACTACTTATAATTATTGTTCTAACTTATTTATTTCCATAACTTTTATTAGGCAATGTTTATTTTGTATTTGTTTTATGCGCTGACTAATCTTATTAATTTTATTTTGGCAGGAGCGGTGACAATAAAGAGGGCTAGATCACTTTACACGGCAGGGCCGTCTAGTTCTGACACTCCCCTGCCCCGCGGGGTGATCAGCGAGGGCGGACAGCCCACTATGGAGCCCGACACCATTCTCTCTCGGATAGGAAAGTCGGAGGCTATCACGTCATCAGGCCCTGCCAGTGCCTCCATTTCACTAGATTCACAGGCCGTCCCCTCCACACTCCCCCCACCAGACGCTCAGGCACCGAACGATGATTACTCCTTCGATTTTGACGTGCTCTTTGGCGGTGAGGAAGAGGAGCATCAGCCCGGTGAGCAGGAGCACAGACGCAGGAAGAGCTGAACTGTTGATGCAGTCGATCAGTATTGTAAACATGTACACTTTGTCCCGTATTAATAATTTTGATATAGTAACATAATATTTAATTGTCTACATTATGACAGACGGGACCGGGCAAGTGACGTCCCGATAGTTGACTGTCCACGACGTATGGGCCTTGCCTCAGGGATCAAAGGTGGTTATCCACTTCAACGACAACCACCAGGCTATTGGAGATAGTGGCGGTTTGCTCGGTGTCTTTCTCGGCACCATCGGGGATAACTTTCAGTTATTCCCGATCTCTTATAGGGACTGGAGCAGCATTCCTCAGCAGTCGAAGACGAATGTCTTCGTAAACAACGTTCAGGTATGGAAACATATATATTTTGTAATTAATTATATTTATTTGTCATTCATGTGCAATATATGTGTAACTAATTTTTTATTTTCATTTGCAGACGCATTTTAATGTGACGGATCAACACAAAAAACTGATTATGCAGTCGCTAGGCGCAAAATGGAGAGCCGCACGGTACAATTTATTTTGCTTGGCGTATAACGGTACAAAGACCAGAGATCAGCTGCGTTGTGAAGTCCCGACCGGCATCCCACCTGATCAGTGGGCAACTTTCATAGACTATCGCCTTGACGCGAAGTCTAGGGTAAGTCGTGTATATTAATATATTTATCAAATTTAACTTTTAAATTATTGTGACTAATTATTTTTTCTATGTGATTAATTAGGATGTGGCCGCGAAGAATAAACAGAACAAAAGACAACTTACAATGCCACACACCACTGGATCGAAGAGTCTTGCGTGTAAAAAGGCAGAGATGGTAAGTTCAAATCCATAAATATCTTTTTTTTAAATGTTGAGATGACTATAATATATATAATAATAAATTGATTAATTTCTTTTCAATCCAGGAGATTGAGCTTGGCGGTCGAGTGACTCGTGGTAATGTATGGACGGCAGCTCATAAAAGAGCTGACGGATCATACATCAACGACGAAGCTCGGGCTGTTGCGGTAAGTAATAAAATTTTCTCTACCGTACGTGGGTAATTATTTAATTTTGAGATAATGTTTAATATTATTAATTTTATGTTATTGGATATTAGGAGAAAATTGCTTCGATCCAGCAAGAGGACAGCTCGTCCCAAGAGCTTTCAACGGCTGATTCGCTTGCGAGAGCTCTTGGGACTAATGAGCACTCCGGCCGCGTTCGAGGATTTGGGTTGGGTGTTTGCCCAACTCAAGTCTTCGGTCGTGGTTCGTCAGGGTCAAGCTCACAGTCTGGGATGTCATACCACGACTTACAGAGTAAGGTAGAGCGCCTGAAGATCGCTATGCATGAGCGGGACGTCGAGATCCAGCGACGAGATGCTGAGCTCGCAGCACAGCAAGCACAGATGGAGGCTGCTATGGCGTTCCTGCTTCAAAAATTTCAGGGTCAGCTGCCACCTGAAATTTCAGGACTTCCTAGTCTCGGACCCAAGGTAATCTTTTAATACATAAAAATTGTTGATATAATTTTATTTTCTTTGAAAACATTATAAATTTTAACAAAAAAAAAAAATTTCAGGACCCTAGTGACCGTGGTAGTGGGCATCAGCATGATCAGCATCCGCAGGGTCCGAACACATGATTTAGTTGTTGTAGTCTGTATATGCAATTTTGTTTTGCTCATGACTAATAAATTTTTTGTGTACATATTTTTTACCTATATATTGATTCATTATAATTCATTTATTTACGCAGATTTAGTTCGTAATTAAATATTATTTAATTTTTAAAATAATTTATTAAATTACTAAATAATTCACGTGTTTAATTATTACATAATAAATAAAAATATATCTAAATAAATTAATAAAAAATTAAAAATATAAATTAATTTTTATTATACATCATGGTTTAGTAATAAAATAATTTAATCATCAACAGCATAAAATTTAATAATTTAACATATAGTTAAAAATATTGTAATTAAAAAAAATTAATTTTATTAATTAAATAAAATTCAAAACATATCACATTAACGACAGTTTACTATAAACCGTCGTTATATTTAACGACGGTTTATGTAACCATCGTTATATTTAACGACGGTTTACTAATCGTCGTTATACAGAATTTAACGACGGTTATACAAACCGTCGTCAAATCAAACATAACGACGGTTATTCTCACGGTTGACAAAAACCGTCGCTAAGACCTAAGATCGACGACAGTTTAGAAACCGTCGTGAAATGTCATAACGACGGTCAAAAACCGTCGTTATGTCCACTTAAAAATTGTCGCTATGTCTCGCTTTTCTTGTAGTGTTAGGTTGAACTAAGAACCACGAAAGTAGGCAATTGGATTAACCTAGGTACGATTAGTAACGTTTGAAATAAGTTATTAGTTAATTAAGGCTAAACCATCCCCAATTACCTAGATAATTGTAATTAGAGGTACATATTGATTGTTGAATATCATAAGTGTGATAAACCCTAACCCTAGGCTTTTGTTAACTGAATTACTTATTTACATAATTGCGACACACTCTCTCATCGAATTGCATTGATTTAGATAGCTTGTTTTATGAAATTCTAGTAATTGACCATTGTTCTCTATGGGATATGACCCGTACTCGCAAGATTAGCTACAACTACGCCTTGCGCTTGCAGTTATTTATAAAACACACACAACAAATTTCCTACAGATTTTGCCTAGAAATTCAAACAAAGAAGAATACTTAAAAGATTCTTCCCGAGTTAGCTAGTTTTAGACCTCTGCTTACTAATCTAACCATATCTCCCTAATATTGATTCCAATTTGAATTATTCTAGTGGTTAAAAATTCATAAGACATATATCTACATTTATCATGTTAAGCATTTCTTTTAATTCCCTACAGATTTATCCCAAAATTTCAAACACAAAAGTATACCTGACAAATTCTTCCCTGGTTAACCATTTTCTAACCACTGCTTACATATTGGGCATTATCTCCCTTATCTAGACTCCAAATTAAGTGATTCTAGTGGCTAAAAATTTGTGAGACATAGATATACATTTCTCATGTTAACAATTTCTTTTAATTTCTAACCGATTCTTTTCAGAAGTTCAAAAACAGAAGCTCCCCTAGTTACTCTGAAATCCAGTTTCCTAACCAAACCTTTCCTAAGGTTTTAGTTCATCATTATATTACATCCTCTTCCATTTTCTTTACATCTAATCACATTCCATTAATTTTCACCACATTCAAATATACAAAATAGAAGCATAAAAATCATACAATTTTACCACCCATAGCTATACCTATGTAGAATTTTCCACACCAACCCAAATGTTCAAAACATCCATCATATGAAAAATAACATGTAACATGATATAGCAACATCCATGACCAATCATAAAAGTAGAAAACATTGTAAATTTCATCATAGTTCTAAGATCAAAATTCCATATACATGTTACAAATTTCAAAACTTTTCTTCAAAAAGAGATATTGTTAAACCTACCTAAAGATCTCCCCAGCTCACTTAGTAAATTATTTTTCTTGTTTCCTCTTGAAGGAAGTAGCAAGATTCCTCCCTTCTCTTAGCTTTCTAGCATATTAAATAAGAGAAGGGGGGTGAGTTTTTGAACCCCAAGGATGAAGAGAAAAGATGGATTCAAGTGGAGATTAAGCAAACTTACCTTGAGTACTTAGTGCTCTAAACTTCTCCTTCGTCTTCCTTCCTTTCTTCTCCTTTTTTTTCTCTCCTTTCCTCACTCTACCTTGCTTCTATTTTTTCCTCTCCCTCACTTGGATGAAATTATAATGTTATAAGGGTGGGTTTTGTTTAAATAAACTATCAAGTGGTTCACCTTTCATGATCATGGGTCTACCTTATCACAATTAGGATTCACTTGGTTATTTTTTAGGGAAAGACAACTCATGTTCTTGTCTTCCTCTCCCTTAGTCAAGATATGCATAGCAAAAGGAGATTTGTATTTTGAAAATCATGATAAAATGTTCTTAAGACAAAGAACAAGGTCCCTTTGATTTAGAGATTCATTTTCTTTTTTTTTGTCTCACCCAAGTATGATAGGTTTGCCTTTTTAGGTGTCAAATTTTTAGCCCTTGAGTCTCCCTTGCTTGGCTGAAATTATTTATGTAAGATAAAGATGTTTTGTCATAATGCTACGTATTATTTTCCACTTATTGAAATTATGAATATAGGATATAGATGTTTTGTCCTAATGCCATGTATTATTACCTACTTGTTGAAATTATGAATGTAGGATATAGATGTTTTGTCTTAATGCCATGTGACCGAATCTTGATTATTATTACACTACTCTTTTCTCACATGATTCTTATTGTTTCTTCTTGGATTTGGGCTTATTCTTACCTATTTCCTTTGCTTTGGCTGAAATTCTATTTTTCATGAAGGGCTTGGTCACATTTTCATTATTTTTGGGTTATCGGTTCAACTTCTATATCTTAGTCCAAGTCTATATTTTATTTCTTGCTTGAGCTATCCTATTGACTTGCTAGAAATTTATGTGAAGTGGAAAAACTTTATATGAAATGTCCATAGATGAAAGCCCAATTTATGGGTGAAGATGTTAAACTTAGTAACTCTAACTCTTGAATTAGAAAAAATTACCCGAATCCAATCTTCGTGAAATTTTAAGATCTTTACTTCATAAAAATTTATCTTCCTTACCCAAGAATTTTTCCTTTCTTTAGTATGTTATTTCTAATTTTGTCTATTAGGTTTTCTCTCTTTACCTATTCCCTTAATGTTAAAAACATTTTCTATGTATACACATAAGGTGAAGAATTTCTAAGGATTATATTTTCTTAGATATCTAAAAATTGTCTAATAAATTTTATTTTCTTAATTAAATATTTATGTACCTTTATTAATAAAAAAACGAAATTAAGGATATTACATTAAATATTTATGTACTTTTATTAATAAATAAAATGAAATTAGGGATGTTACACTATGATTCCTTTTTCTTTGCTTATTGGAGCTTCTTTCTTCAAGATTCTTGCTTTTAGACCAACATATACAAATAAGAGTTTAACTTGCAAGCTAAGTGGTTAGTCCAAAGAACAACACATAATTCAGACATATATTGGATTTTTGTAAGATATAAACATTTAGCAACACTATTGGATATATCTACATATATGCAAGCATAATACACACATGATGCATAGGGCATGATTCAAGAGAGATAATACATATTAAGGATCATAATCATGTCTAAAATATAGGATCAAATTAGGCACACATACATGCAATATATATGGTAGAACATACGACATAATACTTTTTTTTTTATCATATCATATACACTATTGTAGCTCAGATTTTTTTAGCATGTGACTAGCATGAAAGTGAGGGTTAACTCACATCATAAGCTTAATCCTACGGAATGTATTATCCAAATCAAAGTTCATTTTATTTAAACAATAAAAAACTTGAAACTTTTTTAGAAAAATTTCCTTTCAAGATTCAAACATATAAGCAACATAATATGAAGACTTACCTTTTTCCAAACAAACAATATCTGATATCAAAAACTCAAATATCAAAAAAATGATTAGTTATCAGAAATCACATTTGTTCATATCCAAAACATCATTCTCATGTTTCTTACAAGATCATTAACCATAAAACAAACGTAACATACATGCATGGGAAGCAAGAATCCAACCTGTGGTAATTGAGTAACTCTAGAATTTCAACAAATAGATAGATATCAAATAAACTAAGCCCAAGAACAAGTTAGGTCACCAAATCGGGCCTACCTCTATCATGTTCTCTGCACTTCAAAACCTAATACGAAAAATAGGGAAAATAAAGAAGGACGAGTCTTGCGACTTAGTGAATAGATAATATACTAATAGATAGTGCTTTCAAAAGGATTTCTCCCTAGACAACTATATATTGATCTTCATTTAATGAAATTAATACTCAAAGAGTTCTCTTAAACATATTCCTTATTATTAATTACAAATACAGGTCACAATATAATCATATATAACAACTTTCATAAAAAGAAAAAGATATACTGGCCACATTAAGCTCCAGATTCACAAGTTATCACAATGAATCAAAACAGAAACCCAGATACATTCTTATCCCATTCAAAAACTTTCGTTAGTAATTACATATTAATAAATCCTAGTTTCAATATTTATCAAATTACTGATAATGGTCATTGTCCAAACTCAATGTGATAATATTATAACATGCTTTCAATTTCAAATACTCTCTAGGGCTTCAAAATAAATTGTAGTTTTATGGATTATATTAACCCTCTAAGCTCACACTTATTAATCATAACAGGTGCCAAGATGAATTTTAAGCATTATTAAGTTACTGTCACTAAGTTACCCATTAACAACTTATATTTAAAAACTACATATATTTAGGGCTTATATTACCATTTTATAAAAATTATTTTAATGCAAAAAAATTACAATTCACACATTCTAAAACTGATAATATTTATGGTTAGTTTACTTTAAGATGTTCAAAACAATTGTTCAAAGATATACTCACAGAAAATTATTAAACTCTAAATCAAATATATACATATATTCCAAAGTCCTTAGAACCAAAAAGTAATCTTCTAGCTTCTTTGGCTTCAATAGATCCATGGCCTTAACTCATATCCACTGACATAATTATTTCAATTTAATGGGGTCATTATACCAGGAAATTCATACGTAGGTCCATTATACACCTTCAACTTACATAAACTCAAAGAAGATGGAACGTTCATAACCCTTATAGTACTTGAGTTCAATATCAAGGCCATAAGAAATATTAAAACTAAGCCAATGCATATGTCCTTACTATGAAACTCTCAACATTGGGATGCACTAACTTCATGAATCCTTCACCTTTATTTCCGAACTCTACCTACAACCTACAACTTGTCAATCCTTTATACACACACACACACACACACACACACAAGCTCATCTAATCATAGTATATCCCACGTATATTCTTAAACACATACTTTACCACAAATTATCATCTTAGGATCTAATAAATCACCTTTCACTCATATATCTCAAAACAATCTACATAAGGTTTTTCTAAACTAACCCTTTTTCTTAATTTATCATACCCCAAGAATTTCCTAACTCTTATCTCTAACTAATTCCATTTTAAAAGATCTCAAAATCCACAATACCATACAATTTCAATTGTTTACCAGGAATGCTTATCCTATGATATAATGGCTTTATAAAGAAAACTGAAAGTGTCCACTATATAGCATATGTAGAGTTATAATTTCAACGTATAAGTTCTATCTTCCTATACACCATTATGAAATTTATAGCATATTTCTTAGAAACAAAAATAACATTTTCACATATTATAGGTTATATAATCTACTTATAGGATTTTGAGCTCCAAATAAGATAGCTCTTTGAAGCTAGTTTCTGAAACAAAACTGATCATACGGATGTTGAATCCATGCTCAATGATTCAGAGGGGTCAAAAAACACCTTCACATGGTTACTATTTATGACACTATTCATGCTATTGTCCACAAAAACAAAAATCCATTGTTCACATCAGAAAATGGCAACGTGTAAACGTAGAAACTTTGGTCCCTACGATTTTACTAGTCACTAAGTTTAATTATAGTATAAATTTTTTAATTAAATGCTCCTAAGCATGCTTATTTGAAACTCACCACTTTGAAGTTTACTGTTCAAAATCTCTAGTGAAGTTTTTGGTGTCCTATGGTGAAACCAATTGGTGGAAAATGAAGTTTTTGCTGCCACAAGTCTAATAGTACTTACGACACATCAAATGGATGTCTAAATTGGAAGAAAACTTAGAGAGAAGATTGAGCAAGTTTCTAGAGAGAAAAACAGTGGAGGAAGTAAGGGAAAGAAGGGAAAAAAGAAGAAAATCCATGGGTGGAAAATTTATAGGTAGAAGGGTTTTTTTGTCTTTTCGTCTACTGTCCCAATACTAGCCCTTCATCATTGTGATGTTGAGCATTCTAGAATCCTATCCTCATGTGTTTTGCTTCTGTTGTCATAACGCTATCCCCATGCCATCGCGACGCCAATGACTTTTGATTTTTGGAATTATTGCTCGAGCCTTTGTCATTGCAATGCTAAAAGGCTAGCTTCGCAACAGTAGCCCTACCGTGGCATTTTTTAAAATTAAAACTTCATAATTTTCAACATGTCTTGGTTCAAATCATAAGATGGCCCATGAAAAAAAAAGATACATATTAAAGATAAAAATACGATCTTTTGATACTAGGGCACAATTATATAAAAAGAAATCAAAATTAGATGAGATAAAATAGAAACATTTATAAGACAGAAAATAATTGTTTAAAAACTAGGGAATATTATATACACATTTATCATCATCAATGTAACAACTTTATTATTATTATTATTATTATACAACATAGAGTTTACATACATGTCATTAATCAAAACATACGTACAACATATCAAATGCATAAAAATCTACATCTTATTTATTCTGGTTGACCAATTCTGGAGATACAGGTGCGGGTGATTGCACCTTCATCGGGATCTAAGCCAACTCAACCATAAACATTTTATTTCCTTCTGGGATCTGCCCAACATAAAGTACTCGATCCAACGTGCACTAAAAGCCAGAGCCATAGAAAAATATGCATAACTAATTTTCTGAACATGATATGAAAATATAGTGAGAATTAAATCCCAGTAAGTTCAACAATAAATCATCATCAATATAGCTCATCACGTCATGTTCAGCTATATAAACTACAAAAAATATCTTTGGTTACATGAATGCACTATATTTAGGCACATGAGAATTGTACAATAATGACATGTATGACAGGATTAACTATTTCCAGAATATCATATGATGACTATCAATTTATTCTCATATCAAGCTACCCCAGTCAGGGTGAGTATTTTCTACTCTCCGGTACGGGCATTTCTCGCTCCGTCTGACATGGCCCACTTTCTCTTCCTTTTCTCATTAACATGATCATAACCGTTGGTAGGGCGTCCCCTACTGGTGCACCACAAAGATTGCCATGTGACAGTACTCATTTCTTTTCTTTTCACAATGATAGCCAAAAATATGCTTTCAATAACAAGTATGTTCAACAAAATATAAATATTACCAAAAATCATTGGTAATCATGCCATGAACATAACCATTTCAAATATCATTTTATAAAATATTTCTATGTCAAAATTTCACACTTAAGATAGTAAGAAGTTCATGCAATGGCAATGGCTATGGCATATACTAGTCATTTATTATTTTCATTTATAAGATTCTTCTTCTTTTTTTAAAATATTTTATTTCTTTATTTTCTTGATGCAGGTTTTCATCCTATCTGACCTTCTCTTACTAATTAGAGAATAACTCCATCAATTGAACTCCGATTTAGGTGATCTTGATATCAATTTAAAGAAAATACAATTATCTAAAACTCTTATGTTGAACTGTTGAACGAAATATTAAGAAATCATGGTGATATTACTCCCTCAAAGAACATGTTATTTCTTCTCGGGTAGGTTCTGACCTCTACCCACTAATCTGTCCATATCTCCCTCATAATAATTCCAAATTAAGTGATTCCTGTGGCTAAACTTTCGTGACACATATAGCTATAATTCTTATGTTAACCATTTATTTTAATTCCTTACATAAGGTTTCCAAAAATTAAAACACTGATGCTATCTTAACATATTTTTTCCTGATTAACCATTTTCTGACATTTGCTTACTAATCGGACCATATCTACCTCATATGGAATCCCAATTGAGTGATTCCAATGGATACAAATCCATACCACATATAGATATAATTCTTATGTTAACCATTTATTTTAATTCCCTACAGAATGTTCCCAAAAATTAAAACACAGAAGCTATCCTAACATATTCTTCCCTTATTAACCATTTTCTGACCGTTGCTTACTAATCAGACCATATCTAACTCATATGGACTCCAACTTGAGTGATTCCAGTGGCTAAAAATCCATGACACATATAGCTATAATTCTTATGTTAACCATTTATTTTAATTCCCTACAGAATGTTCCCATAAATTAAAACACAGAAGCTATCCTAACATATTCTTCCCTGATTAACCATTTTCTGACATTTGCTTACTAATCAGGCCATATCTAACTCATATGGACTCCAACGTGAGTAATTCTAGTGGCTAAAAATCCGTGACACATATAGTTATAATTCTTATGTTAACCATTTATTTTAATTTCTTACCAATTCTTCCCAAAATGTTAAAAATAGAAGCATAAAAGTTTGCCACCCATAGCCATACCTATGCAAAACTATCTACACCAACCTAAGTATTCAAACATACATAATATGTAACATGATATAGCAACATCCATGACCAATCATTAAAGTTCTAAGATCAAAATCTAATATAAATATTTCAAGTTTCAAAACTTTTCTTCAAAAAGAAATATTGTTAAACTTACTTGGAGCACTTAGTCCTCTAGACTTGTCCTTCCTCTTTCTTCATTTCTTCCTCTCCTTTCCTCACTCTACCTTGCTTCTATTTTTCTTCTCCCTCACTTGGATGAAAATTATAATGTTGTAAGGGTGGGTTTTGCTTAAATAGACCATCAAATAATTCAACTTTCATGATCATGGGTCTACCTTATCACAATTAGGATACACTTGATTGAATTTTTGAAAAACAAACAACTTATGTTCTTGTCTTCCTCTTCCTTAGTCAAGATATGCATAGCAAAAGGAGATTTGTATTTTGAAAATTATGATAATATGTTTTTAATATAAGGGACAAGGTCCCTTTGATTTAGGGATTCATTTCCTTTTTCTTTTGTCTTAATCAAGTATGATAGGTTTGCCTTTTTAGGTGGCAAATTTCTAACCTTTGAATCTCCAATATTGGGTTAAAATTATTTGTGTGGGATAGGAATGTTTTGTCCTAATGCCATGTATTATCATACCACTTGCTAAATATATGAGTGTAGGATATAGATGTTTTGTCCTAAAGCCTTGTATTATCATACCACTTGCTAAAATTATGAATGTAGGATATCACACCACTTGCTAAATTTTTGTCTTACTGCCATGTCACCTAATCTTGATTACACCATTATTTCATCACTTTACTTTTATTTTTATTTTTATTTTTCCCCTTGGGTTTGGGCTCCTTCTTGCCTATTTTCTTTACTTTGGTTAAAATTCTACCTTTCATAATGGGCTTAGTCACATTTTCATGATTTTTGGGCTACCGGTCCAATTCCTATATCCTAGTCCAAGTTTATGTTTTATTTCTTCATTGGGCTATCCTATCGGCTTGCTAAAAATTCATGTGAAGTAGAAAAACTCTATATGAAGTGTCCATAGGTAAAAGCCCAATTTATGGGTGGAGATACTAAACTTAGTAACTTTTGCTCTTAAATTAAGAAAAATTACCCTAATCCAATCTTCTTGAAATTTTAAGACATTTACTTACTTCACAAAAATTTATCTTCCTTGCCTAAGCATTTCACCTTTCTTTAGCATGCTTATTTCTAATATTTCCTCTTAGATTTTCTTTCTTTACCTATTCCATTAATATTAGATCATTTCTATGCATACACGTAAGGTGAACAATTTCTAAGGATTATATTTCCTTAGATATCTAAAAATTGTCTAATAAATTTTATTTTCTTAATTAAATATTTATGTACCTTTATCAATAAAAGAAATGAAATTAGGGATGTTACTTTGAATAATCTTTTTCTTTTATTAATACATGAAACAAAAATAGGGATGTTACATTTCTCTCCTCCTAAAAGAAATTTTGTCCTCAAAATTTCAGAAATTACCTAATAAGAACAATTTCAGATATTTCTTCCTCATGACTTCTTCTAGTTCCCAAGTTGCTTCTTCCGGAGTCAAACCTTCCCATAACACCTTAACTAGGGGAATATTTTTTTTCTGCAATTGCTTCACGTCAGTTTCCAATATAGATGCTGGTACTAGCTGGTATGTCATGTTCTCCTTTATTTGTATTGATGCATCCCGTATTATATGTGAAGAATCTGGAAGACACTTCCGTAGCTATGATACATGGAAAACATTATGCAGGTTGGACAAATTCGGTGGAAGAGCAACTTGATATGCTGACATCCCCACTTTCTTCAAAATTTGATAGGGTCCCAAAAATCGCAGACTTAACTTTCTAGTTTTGAGAGACCTACCAACTCCAGTAGTTGGGAAAAGTTTCAGAAATACATGGTCTCTTTCCCTAAACTCTAGAGGTCTATGTCTCTTATCATATTAACTCTTTTGCCGACTTTAAGCTGTAAGTATTTTGTCTCATATCATCATGATTTGTTCAGTGGTCTGTTGAACTAAATTAGGACCCAGCAAGTTCTTTTCTCCTACCTCAAACCAACATAGTGGAGATCGTCACTTCCTACCATATAAAGCTTCGTAGGGGGCCATCTTAATATTGGAGTGATAACTATTATTATAAGAAAACTCTACTAAAGATAGGTACTTATCACATCCTTTACCTTGCTCTATTACATAGGCCCTTAACATATCTTCTAGAGTTTGAATGGTCCATTCTTTCTGCCCGTCAGTCTGAGGATGATAGGCAGTACTGAACCGCAACTGAGTTCCAAAAGCTTCTTGTAACACCTTCCAAAACCTCGACGTAAACTTAGGATCTCTATCAGAAACGATATTTAAGGGAATTTAATGAAGTCTAACTATTTCATGGACGTACAACTGGGCCAATTTGTCCAATGAATAGTTAATCTTTATGGGAAGAAAGTGAGCAGATTTGGTTAATCTGTCAACAATTACCCAAATAGAGTCATGTCCCACTGAAGTCTTAGGTAATCCCACAACAAAATTCGTTGAGATACTGTCCCATTTCCATTTAGGGATCTCAAGAGGTTGTAAAAATTCCGCTGGCTTTTGATGCTCCACTTTCACCTTTTGACAAATGAGACATTTCTCCACAAACTCGGCAATGTCATTTTTCATCCCTAGCCACCAATACATCCTCTTTAAATCCTGGTACATTTTAGTGCATCCAGGATGGACTGTGTATTTACTCTGATGCGCTTCTTGTAGGATCTTAGCCCTCAACTCTCGTTCTTGAGGGACACAAATCCTTCCCTGATACATGATTGCTCCATCTTCCATAATAGAAAAATTACCTTGGTCTTTATGATCTTGTAAGTATTGGTCATGAGCTTGAGCCTCTTTGATCTGGGCTCTAAGGTCACACCCTATACTTAAACCATTAATGACTAGCTTCTTTAGAGTAAAAGTAGTGGCTAGATTCAAATTTCGAAACTCTTCTAGCATCTGCATCTCATACACCATCATCTGACCCATGTGCAGAGATTTTTGACTCAAGGCATCTGCTACAACATTCGCCTTTCCTGGACGATACTTTATCTCAAACTTGTAGTCATTAAGGAATTCTACTCATCTTCGTTGCCTTATATTTAACTCCTTCTGATCAAAGAGGTATTTAAGACTCTTATGATCACAATATACTTCAAAGATTGCCCCGTACAAATAGTGTCGCCAAATCTTTAAGGCAAACACCACTGCCGCCAATTCAATATCATGGGTTGGGTAGTTTTCTTTGTGGGTCTCAGTTGCCTAGAGGCGTGAGCAACTACTCTCTTATCTTGCAACAGCACACATCCTAGCCCTTTCTTTGAGGCGTCACTATACACTTCAAAATGTCCTGTAGGGTCTGGAATAATTAAAACAGGAGGCGTGGTCAGTCTTGTCTTAAGCTCCTAGAAACTAACTTCACATTGATCAGTCCATTTGAAAGGACTTCCCTTCCTGGTCAATTTAGTCAATGGCAAGGCTATACGAGAGAAGTTTTGTATAAACCTCCTGTAGTATCCTGCCAAACCCAAGAAACTTCTGACTTTTGTAACCGTCTTTGGTCTCTCCCACTGAATCACTGCTTCCATCTTGCTAAGATCTACGGCTACCCCTCTATTAAAGATGATATGTCCGAGAAACTTCACCTCTGACAGCCAAAATTCACACTTCTCCGATTTGGCATATAACTTTTTCTCTTTCAGTACTTGCAGCACGATTCAGAGATGTTGTTTATGTTCTTTCTCACTCTTAGAATATATCAAGATGTCATCAATGAATACTACAACAAATTGATCTAGGTAGGGTCAAAAAATGTGATTCATGTAATCTATGAAAATTGCAGGTGCATTTTTCAACCTGAAGGGCATTACGAGAAACTCATAGTGCCCATACCTAGTCCTGAAGACAGTTTTTGGTACGTCCTCCTCCTTGATCCTAATCTGATGATATCTTGACCTTAAGTCAATTTTAGAAAAGATGGAGGCTCCCTTTAGTTGATCCAATAAATCATCTATCCTAGGGAGAGGGTACTTATTTTTTATAGTCACCTTATTCAGATGTCTGTATTCTATGCATAGTCTCAAGCTCCCGTCTTTCTTCTTAACAAACAATACATGAGCTCCCCAAGGTGATACACTCGGTCTAATGAATTGCTTGTCTAATAGTTCCTCCAATTGTTTCTTGAGTTCCTGTAGTTCCTTCGAGGCCATTCTATATGATGCAATATAGATAGGCCCTGTCCCAGTTAAGAGATCAATAGAGAATTCTATCTCTCTCTTGGAAGGTAAGCCTGGAATATCTGATGGAAATACTTCAGGAAACTCGTTGGCTATTGGGATTTCATCAAGTTTCGATTCGACTTCTAGGTTTGATAAATACAAGAGAATGTATCCAAGTACTCCATTCTTCAACTCCTTATTAACTTGATTGGCATTAAGCATCAATAACTGCACCTCTTCTTTTGGAGTAGGAGGTAGAAATTCAACGGTCTTGTTACAACAATTCAGCAAGACTCAATTTCTAGACATCCAGCCTAACCCTAGAATGACATCAATACCTCTTAAAGGTAAACAGACGAGGTCTACAGAAAAAATTTTCTCCTAGATGGTGACTTGATAGTCCTTACATACAGAGGAAGTTAATACCCTTTCCCCTGTGGGGGTTACTACGGATAGCTCATAGAGAGTTTCAAAAATAGGAAACTGAAATTTTCTAATACATTCTTCCAATATAAATAAATGACTAGCACTAGAGTCAAATAACACCATAAGAGCAAATCCATAGATATAGCATGTACCTTGAATCATTTCAGAAGATTGAGCTGCCTCTTGGCCGCTTAGGGTGAAAACCCTTCCTTTCACCTGAGGCCTATGTTATGGCTGCTTTCCCACATTCTGTGGGCAGTTTCTCGCAAAATGACCCTTCTGTCCGCAGTTGAAGCAGACATCTTGTCCCATGTAGCATGGCTGATTACCATGCATGCGTCCGCACTTAGCGCACTTGACTAGGGCGAGGTCTTGTTGGAAAGGTCTGGGACCCGCAGTCAATGGCCTCTTACCAGCTCCATATCCACTTCTTCTCATATTCTTGCTAGGGTTGGGAAAATTTTTCTTCCTTTTCCATAGGTTTTGCCTTCGCTTTTCGTCCTCCACTACCTTTAAACTTTTCTCCAAGAGTCTGCATTTATTGATTAGAGGCACAAACTCCCTAATCTCCATAGCTACAAGAGCATTCTTTATGTCTGGGTTCAGTCCCGCTTCAAACTTAATAGCCTTCCATTCTTCATCAGGGTTAAATCGCAGATAAGAGGAGAACTTAAACAATTCCTCGAACCTCGCGATGTATTGGTCTATAGTCATGTTACCCTGCCTGAGTTGGAGAAATTTAATCTCTTTCTCCGCCCGCATAGTACTTGAAAAGTACTTTTCCAAAAAGGTATCTTTGAACACCTGCCAAGTGATCTGCCTTCCCTGGTGAGCTAAAAGTTCTCTAGCTCCACGTCACCAGTATTCTGCTTCATCTTTTAGCATATATGCAGTGAAGATTGCTTGCTGCTCCTCAGTACAGCCTATCACTTCAAAGATTTTCTCTAACTCCCTTATCCATCTTTCAACTACAATCGGGTT
The DNA here is from genome assembly GCA_037074535.1 of Gleditsia sinensis. Lineage (NCBI taxonomy): Eukaryota > Viridiplantae > Streptophyta > Magnoliopsida > Fabales > Fabaceae > Gleditsia > Gleditsia sinensis. The sequence continues at coordinate 21,366,278 of CM073464.1, forward strand.
AAAGCCGCCTTGAAAACAAGGTGGCCTAGTCCTCAGGAACTCGGATAAGCCGTTATCATTTCCAGCCATTCGGTTGTTAACACCATTCACACCATTCGAGTTATTAGCATTCTGGAGGTATTGTAGAATTTAATTAGTGGTTATGACTTGGTCTCGAATTGTTGTGGCCAGGTTATGCAGGGTTTCCTCTGCATTATTTGACGGATTCCTCCTTGGTGGTGCCATTTCCTACTGTGGCAAAAATAAAGTTATGCTGCTATTGAGGTGATCAAGCTTAATAGTTAGTTCAAAAATATTTAACAGCAGCCATAACATCACATCGGCATGTAGGTAGGAAATACTAGTAATTTCTTACCTATATGAATTCACTGATCCCTACACAACACAACCACAAACATACTCAAGACACTATAAGATCGATTCAGATAACCATCCACTCACTGGCCATCTAGAATCGACCTGCTTTGATACCAATTATGTAACAACTTTTTATTATTATTATACAATATAGAGTTTATATACATGTCATTAATCAAAACATACGTACAACATATCAAACACATAAAAATCTACATCTTATTTATTCTGGTTGACCAATTCCGGAGATACAGGTGCGGGTGGTTGCATCTTCACTGGGATCTAAGCCAACTCGACCACAAAAATTTTATTTCCTTTTGGGATCTGCCCAACATAAAATACTCGATCCAACGTGCACCAAAAGCCAGAGCCATAGAAAAATCTGCATAACTAATTTTTTGAACATGATATAAAAATATAGTGAGAATTAAATCCCAGTAAGTTCAACAATAAATCATTATCAATATAGCTCATCACGTCATGTTCAGCTATATAAACTACAAAAAATATCTTTGGTTACATGAATGCACTATATCTATGCACATGAGAATCGTACAATAATGACATGTATGACAGGATTAACTATTTTCAGAATATCATATGATGACTATCAATTTATTCTCATATCAAGCTACCCCGGTCAGGGTGAGTATTTTCTACTCTCTGGTACGGGCTTTTCTCGCTCCATCCGACATGGTTCACTTTCTCTTTCTTTTCTCATTAACATGATCATAACCGTTGGTAGGGCGTCCTCTACTGGTTCACCACACGAATTTCCATGTGACCGTACTCTTTTCTTTTCTTTTCACAATGATAGCCAAAAATATGCTTTCAATAACAAGTATGTTCATCAAAATATAAATATTACCAAAAATCATTAGTAATCATGCCATGAACATAACCATTTCAAATATCATTTTATAAAATATTTTCATGTCAAAATTTCACACTTAAGATGGTAAGAAGTTCATGCAATGGCAATGGCTATGGCATATACTCGTCATTTATTATTTTCATTTATAAGATTCTTCTTCTTCTTTTTAAATGTTTTATTTCTTTATTTTCTTGATGCAGGTTTTCATCCTATCTGACCTTCTCTAACTCATCGGAGAATAACTCCCTCAATTGAACTCCTATTTAGGTGATCTTGATATCAATTTAAAGACAAAACAATTATTTAAAACTCTTATGTTGAACCGTTGAACGAAATATTAAGAAATCATGGTGATATTACTCCCTCCAAGAACATGTTATTTCTTCTCGGGTAGGTTCTGATCTCTACCTACTAATCTGTCCATATCTCCCTCATAATAATTCCAAATTAAGTGATTTCAGTGGCTAAAACTCCATGACACATATAGATATAATTCTTATGTTAACCATTTATTTTAATTCCCTACAGAATGTTTCCAGAAATTAAAACACAGATGATATCCTAACATATTCTTCCCTGATTAACTATTTTCTGACCTTTGCTTACTAATTGGACCATATCTACCTCATATGGACTCCAAATTGAGTGATTACAGTGGCTAAAAATACGTAACACATATATATATATAATTCTTATGTTAACTATTTATTTTAATTCCCTACAGAATATTCCCAGAAATTAAAACACAAAAGCTATCCTAACATATTCTTCCCTGATTAACCATTTTCTGACCGTTGCTTACTAATTGCACTATATCTAATTCATATGGACTCCAACTTGAGTGGTTCTAGTGGCTAAAAATCCGTTACACATATAGCTATAATTCTTATGTTAAACATTTATTTTAATTCCCTACAGAATATTTCCAGAAATTAAAACACATAAGCTATCATAACATATTCTTCCCTGATTAACCATTTTCTGACATTTTCTTACTAATCGGACCATATCTAACTCATATAGACTCCAAATTGAGTGATTCCAATGGCTAAAAATCCGTGATACATATAGCTATAATTCTTATGTTAACCATTTATTTTAATTCCTTACTAATTCTTTCCAAAATTTTAAAAACAGAAGCATAAAAGTTTGCCACCCATAGCCATACCTATGCAGAGCTATCTACACCAATCTAAGTATTCAAACATACATAATATGTAACATGATATAGCAACATCCATGACTAATCATTAACGTTCTAATATCAAAATCTAATATAAATATTACAAGTTTCAAAACTTTTCTTCAAAAAGAAATATTTTTAAATTTACTTAGAGCACTTAATCCTCTAGACTTGTCCTTCCTCTTTCGTCCTTTCTTCCTCTCCTTTCCTCACTCTACCTTGCTTCTATTTTTCCTCTCCCTCACTTGGACGAAAATTATAATGTTGTAAGGGTGAGTTTTGCTTAAATAGACCATCAAATAATTCACCTCTTATGATCATGGATCTACCTTATCACAATTAGGATATACTTGATTGAATTTTTAAAAAACAAACAACTTATGTTCTTGTCTTCCTCTTCCTTAGTCAAGATATGCATAGCAAAAGGAGATTTGTATTTTAAAAATTATGATAATATGTTTCTAAGATAAGGGACAAGGTCCCTTTGATTTAGGGATTCATTTCCTTTTTCTTTTGTCTTAATCAAGTATGATAGATTTGCCTTTTTAGGTGGCAAATTTCTAACCCTTGAATCTCCATTATTTGGTTGAAATTATTTGTGTGGGATATGAATGTTTTGTCCTAATGCCATGTATTATCATACCACTTGCTAAAATTATGAGTGTAGGATATAAATGTTTTGTCCTAAAACCTTGTATTATCATACCACTTGCTAAAATTATGAATGTAGGATATCACACCACTTGCTAAATTTTTGTCTTAATGCTATGTCACCTAATCTTGATTACACCATTATTTCATCACTTTACTTTTATTTTTATTTTTATTTTTCCTCTTGGGTTGGGCTCATTCTTTCCCATTTTCTTTACTTTGATTAAAAGTCTATCTTTCATAATGGGTTTGGTCACATTTTCATGATTTTTGGGCTACCGATCCAATTCCTATATCCTAGTCCAAGTTTATGTTTTATTTCTTCATTGGGCTATCCTATTGGCTTGCTAAAAATTCATGTGAAATAGAAAAACTCTATATAAAGTGTCCATAGGTGAAAACCCAATTTATGGGTGGAGATATTAAACTTAGTAACTTTTGCTCTTAAATTAAGAAAAATTACCCTAATCCAATCTTCTTGAAATTTTAAGACCTTTACTTACTTCACAAAAATTTATCTTTCTTGCCTAAGAATTTCACCTTTCTTTAACATGCATCTTTCTAATATTTCCTCTTAGATTTTCTTTCTTTACCTATTCCATTAATATTAGAACATTTCTATGCATATATGTAAGGTGAAGAATTTCTAAGAATTATATTTTCTTAGATATCTAAAAATTGTCTAATAAATTTTATTTCCTTAATTAAATATTTATGTACCTTTATCAATAAAAGAAATGAAATTAGGTATGTTACTTTGAATACTCTTGTACTTTTATTAATATATGAAGCAAAATTAGGGATGTTACAATCAAAACCTATATCATGTGATTAGAGGGCTAATAGAAAATAATATAATATTTTTTCCTAATCAATTATATAAATATAATACAAGTTTCTAGTATGAAATTCATTATAATAAGTATAATTAATTACCATTAATGTCTAAGTCCTTATGTGATTTAATTTAAACTCAACTTAATATATAATTTCAATTAATTAAAGATGATGTGGCTAAACCTTAATTAATTAAAATTATATAGATCATTAATTTTTTTTATTAAATTTTATCAATAAAATTAAGTTTTATGAGAATAATTTTAAATTATGTAATCTAACAATATCTTAAAACTAAATTATATGTTATCATATGTAAATAATATTTTCATAAATAAAAAAAATTGCATAATTTTGAAACATAATATTATGCTCTTAATTTAATTCTATGCATAAAATAAACTCATCTTAAATAACATGAATTAATATAAAAATAATAATATTCATACACAACATGAGTATATGAACAAAATTGTATATATAAAAAGAAAACATTATATATATATGCCATAACCTTAAATTTGAGCAAATAATCAAAAAGATTATTAACTAAATGCTCAAACATGACTGTAGAAATGCAAGAAATATCCCGCCAGTAACAACGCTTAAAAATTATTTTTCTAAAATGTTTTGAACAAATGAAGCACTAGTGATCTAGTGGTAAAATACAACCTCGCCATTGTAGTTCAGGTTCGGGTAGTTGTGCTACAGTAGTTATTTTTTAAGAAGACACTAACATCGTCTTTAACCTCTAACCGGGTCATCTTGACCCGTTTGCAACTCGCATTGAAAATTTGATGATTCATGCCTCCCGTCATTGCCGTTCTTCAGTTTCTTGGTAAAGTTTTTCTAAACCTTCACTCGTATTACCTTGATTGTGTATGCAAGTGAATGTGAAAGTAGGCTTATGGGACCTCCCCTCTAGACTCTCTTTTATATAGCATTTTCCCATCATAGATGTTCAAGAACATGCAGCAAAACAAGCAGTGGTGGGTGGTTTCATTCTGGAGATCATGGGTGGTTTCATTCTCGAAGATCATGGATCAAATATCATGGACTAAATTTTGATCAATTCAAAAAAAAAAGGAAAGAAATAACTAACACTACATTTGTTTATATATAAAACTAATTTTGTTCAATGTATTGAAGTTATTTCTCCACATAAATATTTTTTCACAGCTTCAACTCCTGATATTATGTAAACCTCTCAATTACTTGCTTATCAGTTTATCCCTAAGTATAAGATTGTATTTTCGTTAGTTTAGGGTCTTTCCCCATGTTGATCTTTCTATAAGTTTTATCCTTTTAAATATATTAGGAAAAAGAAAAAACCAGTAACCTTTGCTAAAAAGTGTTACGACTGAATGCACTATTTCTTTTAGTTACCCTCTGTAGCCAGGAAGCAACGCAAGACATTTTTAAATTTTCTAACAGTAATCGTTTTCAATAGAAAGTTCTTAACGCAAGCAACTTTATACAGCTTCAACGGAATATGACAAAAGGGCATCCTTAAAACTGAACATATAGTAGATGACTAGAGGTGCATCAATAGTGTCAAGCTTAAATCATAACCAAAGGGCCTTCTAGTCATTTCAAAAGAAACATCATCCCCCCTCCGTCCACCCTGACAATCTACCTTCCGTTCCATTCTAGTTGGTTCAGTGACGCTCGATAAAGCTCGAAGAGCTGAGATATTAACTATTTTACCCACAAGTTACAGAAGGGATTGCACATGGAGAAGCTTTTCTCAGTTTCCTATGAGCATCTCTCTGTTACGCAGGATAGCGTCAAGCCTCTGCAACTTCAGTTGCTGCTTAAATCTGTTGATAAAATCATCAGCTTTCTCGTCCACCGCTTCGTCCTCTCCAAACAACCCCGTTTCACTCGCTTCCCCCCTCTTCATCTCACTTTTAGCCGTCCCTGGTCTCCGACGCTCGACCGTTGCTTCTTCCTCCTCCTCCCAGGTCCTTCATGCCGATTTATCACTCGCCGATTTCTTCATCTTCTCTGGCAACCGCATCCGCGATGCCTTGTGTGTTTCCGATTTGCTCCTCTTCACCAAATTCCCGAATCATGATCCAGGTTCGAGTCTTGAGCGTCAACTTTAGCCTCTTTCTCTGCTTCTATCGTGTCCGATCTGTAGAGAGAGGAGAAGTTTATGGACTTAAGCCGCTCCAAGAGCGAAGGAGCTCTTGCTAGTTGTGGCTGGGTTGAGTTACTCGGATTTTCACATTCGGATGGGTCATCGGGTTGAACAGACTCTGTTTCCGCAACGGTTGGTTCGTAGTTGTAGAGACCGAAATTAAACGACTTGACACGCTCTAACAGGGACGGCGTTAGCACGAGTTGGGGTGAACACTGGATGGGTTGAACAGATTCTGTTTCTGCGACGGTTGGTTCATAGTTGTAGAGGCCGGAATGTAACGACTTGACCCGCTCTAACAAGGACGGCATTCTGACGAGTTGGTGTGAGTTCGGGAGGGGTTGAAGATACTCCTTTTCTGGGAACGTTGGGTCGTATTTGCAGAGACCGAAATGGAAGGACTTGAATCGTTGTAACAGGGACGAAGAACGGACAAGTTGGGGTGAGCCATCATGGGATCCGAACTCCGGTTTGTCCGTTGTCCTTTCCGGGGTTGCGAAACGGGAAGTAAGGACAATGGTACCGATGACGAGGTTGAGGAAGAGGAAAATAGAGGAGGGTGTGAACCAGCTAGCCATGAAAGCAGAGATAGAAATGATGGTTGCTGGATCAGCCATGTAGCTCCTTTTGTTGGAGACTCGCTTTGGGAAGATTGATTTTCCCTGTTGGTGAAAAATGGCGAGTTAGGGATCATGGGGATGGATTTTATGTACAATGCTCCGTAGCAACGTTGACGTTGACGTTCCTTGAAACTCTGTCTCTGTTTGTTTAATGCTTAAGGGCTTCGATAAGTTAATTCTTTACGCTTAAACAACATAGGGTTATACCACACGTGGTATATTTCTATAACTTGAAGGAGAAATGGAAAATATACCCAGAAATTAAAATTTAAAAGGTCTCCTTCCGGGACAGAGATCAGAAGTAATTAACAGAAGAAGCTCTCTCTTGCAGCGCTAAGTTAATTAATTACTTCAATTAGAGAGTTGATTACTCATAAGTAGAGGGTTTTGGCCTTTCTTGCTTTCTTTCTGTGTAATCCTTTCCCCGGTTTCAGATAAATTTTTAAAATTGTTACAGCAACAGTTTGGTGAAAAAGATGGTAAACAATAGAAATAGATAAACAAAAAGAAAACAGTGAGTTAGGTGGTTGGAAAAATGAGTAAGTATTTGATCGGTAGATCAAAATTTATACAAACAGAGAATTAAAAGACTATCATTTCTCAGTTTAAATATAAAAAAATTAACTAAAAGGTGACAGCTTTTTAATTCATAACTTACGTACTTTTTTTTCACCACAAATGGGCTAAATAGTTATTATTGGAATAATATAAAAACAATTATTTGAATCTTCATAATTTAAGTTTCAAAATTATTTATAGGACTATCTTAAACTAAATTGATGGTTGAAGAAATTCAAAGGCATTCTCATATATAGATGAGCTCTTAAAAAAATTGAAATCAAATAATAATAATTATCTTTCAGACTAAATTAATGAAATAGATCAATATTATCCAAATAGTAGTTTACTCTTTTTGTTTTAATTTTTTTAAAAAATAAAAACAGTATTATATTATTTTGACTATTTTTAATATTAATGTATACGTAAATATTTTATTTTTCGTTTGTGATTAAAAATCTTAATGACTATATATATTGATTATTGAATATGTCTTTTTTGAAAAACATGGTTGCTGAACAACATGTCTTAAAAGATTATAAACGTATTACTATAATAGATTTATTAATAGTGTTTTTCATATATATATATATTTCAGTTTACCTTTTTATGATCATGATCAATCAGTGAATCACATTCTTTGCGGATTCAAAGAATGGGGAATATGCTGCAAGCAGAAGAGTATTTCTATATTCCAGTTGTCACTATAAAAAATTTGGTTTTTAATGGCAACCCCGATCGGCACTAAAATTAATTTTTATTGGTGATCATGAATGGTCGCCGCTGAAATGGTTAAATTATACATTTAATTTTAACTTTTAATGGCAACTTGAGATAAGTGGCCATTGAAAGTTAAGATTAAAGGAAAAAAATCATGGACATGAATAATAGTTTATGATGTGCACTTTTTTTAAAAAAAAAATTTATTATATATTTGAAGTTTAATTTTTCAAAATATTATTTCAAAAATTATTTTCTTCTTAAAAGTATTGTTATGTAAATTCTTTTTAACGATGGGTTTGTTTCAATTTAATTAAATCAACAAAATATTTCAAAACTGAAAACTTAAAAATAAAAAAGTATATTATTATTTTAATATTTGAAAATTTTATTTTAAATTTGCTTTTTTTAAAGTTTAATTTTTTGAACATATATATTAGAGTAAACACACAATTTAATCCCTGAATTTACTAAGTCATTCTACTTTAATCCCTGAATTTAATTTATTGCACAGTTTAGTCCTCAAATTTACCAAACGTCAGACAATTTAGTCCTTCCGTTATCTCTACATTAACTGTTTGCTGATGTGGCCCGTTAAGTGCTGACGTAACACGTTAAATATCAACTAATCATGCCACATCAGCGTTAACTCAACTTTAAAAAAGAGAGTAAATACACAATTTAATCTCTGAATTTATTAGGTCCTTACAATTTAGTCCTTTAACTTATTATATCCCTATAATTTAGTCTAAATCATGCCACATCAGCACTAACTTAACTTTAAAAAAGAATAAATATACAATTCAGTCATTGAATTTATTATGTTCCTATAATTTAGTCCTTTAATTTATTATATCCCTACAATTTAGTCCTTAAATTCATATCATTACACAATTTAATTTTTGAATTTATCAAACATCAAATAATTTAGTCATTCTGTTATTTTTATCTTAATTGTTTAATGATATAACTTATTAAGTGTTTACATGGTACGTTAAATGCTAACTAATCATATCACATTAGCATTGACTTATCTATAAAATTTTGAAATAAAATTGTTCCCTCAACCTCATACAATGTTGTTGTTTGTTTCAAGTTGTTGAACTAAATATTGTATTCGTTTTACGGGGGAAGGGAAACTGTGGAAGCATTCAAATAAAAGAGAAGCGTCGTAAATGTATTTACAATTCAATAAAAAATGTCTTCATACTATCAACTATTTAGCAATAGAGTGACAATATTTTTCACAAATTAAAACACATTTTTCCCTGTCCCCAAAGGAAAAAAATGATAAGCAAAAAGATCTGTAAAAAAAGAAATATCTTATTAAAATACACAACAATATTCAAACACAATCATGAAGGCTAACTAACAAATATCAACTATAAAATTTTCAACATTAAAATATATGAATTAGAGCAAAAATTATAAGAGCTAACACGATACTAAATAAGAAAAAAATAAAAACGTTGAAATAATGGCATCTTATTATAGCCCAAAATGTGTAAAGTGTCAAGCTAAATTACTCATGGTTGTTAATATCATAAGTTTCAGAATAACTTTTTTTTTAATCATCAAAACTTATTAGAATAATTTTATAGTAAGGGGACGTTTTATGGCATTGTCAATTGAAGATCAAAAATGAGATTTTTCATATGAGAAGTGAAAAAATAAAGTGAAAAATGAAGCATTTTGAAGTTTTTTAAATTGAGTCAACATTGATGTAATTGGTTATATTATAAGCAGTTAGTGTGAAAATAATAGAATGACTAAATTGTTTAATATTTGGTAAATTCGAGAATTAAATTGTACAATGATTTAATTCAAGGACTAAATTGTAGGAATCTAATAAATTTAGTGACTAAATTATGTATTTACTATTTTTGTAAGCTGAGTCAGCGCTGATGTAGAATAATTAACAGGTCACATCGACATTTAACAAGACACGTCAGCAAATAGTTAATGTAAAGATAACGGAAAGACTAAATTGTTTGACGTTTGGTAATTCAGAGATTAAATTGTGTAATAAGTTAAAATCAGGGATTAAAGTATAATGACCTGGTAAATTCAGGGATTAAATTATATATTTACTCTATATATTATTTTAAAAAAATCTCTTGGAAAATATCTTTATATTAACCATATTAATAGAAATTTAATAAATTTTTTTAATTAATTAAAATAAAAATTTAATTAAACTATATTTTCACTTAAATTATGAAAAATAATAATTATTGTAGATAAAAAAGTGTGTCAAATATTTATATATAGAGTAAATTTTTAGACATTCTTTAAAAAATTAAATATATGGAGTTAAATTTTTAAAAATAAATTTGAATGATAAGTCAAAACAATAGAAAAAAAGTTAATTGTCATTAAAATTAAAAAAATAAAAATAAAAAACTAAAATGTAGCCAAAAGGCTAGGTTTTGGAAGCACATCAGACTCATGCACAAGGATGCTTGGACATAAAAGAGAGATCTACAATTCCTCAACCCCACACATAACCCCCTAAAAATTTTACTCCTGTGATCAAGAACCCCTCCCCCAAAATTTTCCTTCCCAAAAATCACCACTAGTTTCCCATTTTCATACTACCATCACATAAGTACAACACTGGCAAGTAGTTGCAATGATACACCATGGGTACAATAGTAAAGCCCCTGCAATGAAACACCATGTCTACAATGAGTAAGTAGGTGCCAACTGAGGTTCACTATTGACTTACCTTTGGATGAGAAATCTTTCACCTTCAGCCTACCTACGGATTCTTCTGCCATGAGCTTTCCTTGGGTGTTGGTATGTGAAGCAATTTTGGGGATTTAAGGTTTAATTCTCTGAAAATAACATTATATGGTTGTGAATAAACAATATATATGAAAATAACATTCTAGGGCCTTCAAAATACCAAATAACCGAGTTGCTTGATTAGTGAAACCAAAGTGATAGTCTTCGGGGAAAATACATTCATAATGAATCCATCATATAGGTTTTTTAGATGGTTTTCATTTTGAGCGAGAGTCTTCAACTAGGGTTGGGTTGCCAAAATCTATACTAGTTTGCTTAATAATGTTGTGGCTGCAATACATATGTCGTCATTCTCTGATCCATTCTGTAGGTGAAAGAAAACCTTCTCTTTCAAAATGAATGGCAAAGAAAGAGAAGGAATGAACAAAAATGGTTTTTAGAAGTTTATGAAATTAAATTCAATGGTGGATAGGATGTAGGTTCTATTTTTTTCTTTTACAGATTTATTGGATAGGATGTTCGATAATGCTTTATGGTGGGCAACATTTGGATTTAGTAAGGTTTTTGTTCTTCCTATTGAAAGTTTAGATCAGAAAGTCACTAATTACAAAAAAAGAGGGAAAAAAGGGAAAGTTGCCTAGATATATAGTTAAAGTAATGTTTAAATTTGGGGTGTTGGATCCAAGTTGTTGTGATGTGGTATATTGTACATTTAAGAAAGCGGTCTTAGGTTCTTGTGCTTACCAATTCATGTCCAAAGTTTCAATTATCACACAATATATGTGTGGACCTATATATGATCGTTAATGCTTTCACTTTGTTATCTGATAGAGCTTCAGAAATATGGCTATGATTTGCAATCTTAAAATTAAGCAACTGGCATATCATCATTAATATATGATTCTTATCTTGTGATTGTCATGTTCTTTTCAAAGTTTGATAATTGATATACACGCAGGGAAAGTAGGCATAGGCTTTTTGTTTTGATTCATCAATCAAAACAAAATTCCCAAAGCAACAATAGATTAGCAAAGAAGGCAACTGGGACAAGTAGGGAAACCCAATAAAGCCGAACAAAAGATTTATGTAGGGACGAGAGATTCCTATATTTGAGGTTTATATATATTGTAACAACTCCATTTTTTTTACATATATACATATAATTTCTAAAATTCCATGAAGTCATTACCTTCTTACTTCTAAATATTTAACTCATAATAATATTCAATTAAATTAACCAAACATAATTAAGGTTTCTGAAATACTATTAACACTTATACAATTCAAAGTTCACGTACACATTATTAATCAAAACATATGTACAAAAATCAAACACATATAAATCTACATTTTATTCATCCATATTGACCAGTTTCAGAGATACGGTTCCGGATGGTTGCACCTTCACCGGCAACTTAGCTAACTCGACCCAACGTACACTAAAAGCCGATGATAGAGAATATCTACATAACTTAGTTTTTTGAACATGATATGAAAATATAGTGAGAAATAAATCCCAGTAGGTTCAACAATAAATCATTATCAATAATGCTTGTCACGTCATGTTCATCTGTATAAGCTACAGTGATTATTTTAAGGTCACATGAATGCACTTTATCTATGCACATGAAAATCGTACAGTTATGACATGTATGGCATGAATAACTATTTTCAAAATATTATATGATGGTTATCAACTTATTTTCATATCAAGCTACTCCGGTTAGGTTGAGTACTTTCTACTCTCTAGTATAGGCTTTTCTCACTCTGTCTGACATGGCACACTTTCTTTTCTAATTAACATAATCATAGTCGTGGGTAGGGCATCCCCTACTGGTGCACCATACGAACCGCCATGTGACCATGTTTATTTCTTTTCTTTTCTTTTATTTTCTCATTAATAGCCAAAAATATGATTTGCCATGTTAACCTTTTATAGTGCCCTAGCACCCATGTTTTTTTAGCAATGAGCATCATGGCACCTCGTTGCTAAAAATCCATAATCTGCTAGACGTGCCAGCGTTGCGACAATGATTTCAGGTGCCACGCCGCTATTATTTCTTCAGAATTTGGGAACATGGTGAACATGAAAGTTGTAACCTTGTTTCTTATAGTGTTATATCCACTAGAATCACCTTAATCAGAGATAAAATGAGCTAGATGTACCGAAATAAATGACCAAAGGTTAGGATTCATCCAGCTGCACTTCAATTCTGATTTTTAATCTCTGTAATGCTCTGAAATCTCCAAAATTCGACAAAGTACTCAACATAAAAGTTATGTCACCTATTGTTTTTTAACAATTTTTACATGACTTACAAAATAGGTATGAGTCCTTGAATAAAATAGGCTAGTAGAAATGACATTCCAATACCTTCCTTGCTGTCTTGGTGAGTACTGTCGCCGGTACACCAAATATAATAAATACCTTACCTCAAAACTAAGATGTAGTAGTGGAAGTAAGGCTTGATCCCATAAAGACTGGTCTTACCCTTTGTGAATAAGAAAAGGGGGTTTGAGTGCTGAAAATAAATTAACAAAGTAAATAGATTAATTGTAAATAACAAAATAAAAAGGTGTGATTGATGATGAAATAGTTGGTTTTGGTTGATATCCACCATAAAAGAATCGTATTGATCATTGACAACATAATCAATCTTAAATTGAATATCTATCATTGGGATTTTATCCCTGCTCCTTCTTAAGTTTAATAATTTATGATGATTGCCTCAATTAATCTTAATTAACAAGTAAATTTAGCATATCGATGAAGGATAACTTATTAATTGCATGAATTAGAGAAACTAATAGAGCTAAAATAACATAGACATATCGGCTATATCAAATTTAGTCAATCATTCACCATAGAATTAATAATTCATAATCATACAATTATTAACCCTATTTGCCTCTTGAATCACAATGATGAAAATTTTGTTCAATATATGATTCAGCATTAGATTAAAACAATGAAATTACTAGTGTGCACCCTAGATATCAATTGAAACAATCATAGGAATAAGAATTGATGAATAATCAATACTCAATTAAAATTGAACTAAAAAACTCAAATCCACATCTTACAATGTATAAAAAATCCTTAAGGTTTCAATCTTCCTCAACCAACAAAAAAGAGAAATTATCCATACAAGGCCATAAGATAATCTAAGAGAAGAAGAGAATAATATAATTGAGAATTTGATAATTCGATCATTGGATCTTTGGATGATCTTTTCATGCTTGCTTTCCCTCTTTTTTATAGGTTGAGAGAGTCCGAAATGAATTATGATTGATTCTAGGTTAGTTTCCAGACTTTTGGGCTTCAATTAGAGTAAAAAAGGGATTAAAATTGCACTTTAATTTTCTGCAACGGATAAGGAGCGGTGTGGTGCGTCGTTGCTAAAAATATGCAGTATTGCGGCGTTCACTTGGGCAATATCGTACTCTTGTTGGATGCACCAAAGCCGCAACATTACAATTTCTTCATAATTTTGAGAAGTGGTCAACATAAAAGTTGTATCCCTATCTCTTAGATTTTCATAGCCACTAGAGTCACCTTAATCTGAGCTAATATGAGAAAGGTATCCTCTAATTAGTGATGAAAGGTTAGGTTTCACATTATTACACTACAGTTTTGACTTTCAAGCACCTTAACAATCTGAATTATCCTTAATTTTCCAAAGTTCTCAACATAGAAGATGTATATTATTGTATTATATTCCCAAAGGAACTTGAATCATTTTGATTGGAGTTCATATGTGGAATATATGACCTAATTAGTGCCAAAAAGTCTAAAATCACTACAATTCAGCATTTTTTCATGAATTTCTTCTCTTTTTCTCCTCTTTTCTTCTTCCTTTGCTCCTACAATACAAAACACAAAAATAAACTAATTCCTAATCATATTTTACTTAAATCAAACACAAAGTAAGTTTAAAGGTATTAAAAATATGCTTTATTATGCACACATCAATTCTCTTAGCTCTGAATTGTCCTTCACGTGTATGAGAATAGAAGGTTAGAATAAATAAAATTTTATATTTAGGAACACATCTTCTTAAGATTTGGTTTGCACATTTCTTCCATAGGATACATATCATCATGCATAATATTTTTCATCTCTCTTGATTTTGTCCTTGGTTGATCTAGACAAAAGTAAGGGGAATATATTAGTAGCTAAATAATTAACAATATATGCATACCATGGTAATTTAGCTACTATTGAAAATAAATGTTCATGATGGAATATCTCTTGTAACTCAAACTTCTCCTCCACATGAATCAAATAGCTTAAGTGATCAGCCACACAATTTTCTACTCCTTTTCGATATTTTGTTTCTAGATCAAAATT
This sequence comes from Gleditsia sinensis, assembly GCA_037074535.1. Taxonomy (NCBI): domain Eukaryota; kingdom Viridiplantae; phylum Streptophyta; class Magnoliopsida; order Fabales; family Fabaceae; genus Gleditsia; species Gleditsia sinensis. Next base: position 21,381,320 of record CM073464.1, read on the forward strand.
TGTCAAGAGTGAGACTCATCTGATTAATATTGGTTTGGCCTTCTTTTTCATCACTAAGTGCCTTAAAGCTGCATGATCAATATAAATAATGACTTTAGTACAAATTAGATAAGATATAAATTTTTCTAAAGAAAAAAATAGCTAAGAGTTGTTTTTCAATGGTAGTATAATTTCTCTAGGCAACATTTAATGTTATAGATGCATAATAGATGAGATGGAAGGCTTTTCCAACTTTTTGACCCAAGCCTGCACCAACTGCATATTCATTGGCATAATACATGATTTCAAATCGTAGATTGTAGTCTAGTGGCTTGATGATTGAAGGATAAATTAATAGCTCCATCAAGGTGTTGAATGTTTGTCTGCTATCATGATCTAAATTTCTATGTATGTGACCGACATAAGAGAGAGAGTTAACTCATCTCATAAGCCCTACGAAATACATTGTAAAAGTCAAGTTCACTTGATTCAAATCATTAAAATCATCAAAACTTTCTAGAAAATATTTTCTTTAAAATCTTTAAATATAAAACAACATAATATGAAAACTTGGCCATTTTTCATACAATCAAAGTCTATTATTAGAAATATAAGTATATGATACATATAAGCCATCAAACTCACATTTAGTTATAATTGAAAACATCAACATCATTTATAACAAAAAAATTTATTAGAAAACAAACATAATGATTATATGTAGGAAGCAAGGATCTTACCTATTATAGTATAGAGCCAACTCTAAAATACAAATATATTATAGACAAATAATAAATTAAGCCCATAAGAACAAATTGGGCTCACCAAGAATATCATATTATCATGGTGCTCAGTCTCGTTTCTAGCCTTATCTAAAAAACAAAAAAGAAGATCGAACCTTGTGACTCAATAAGTAGATATCCTATCAAGATAAGCATCACACAAGTTCCTACTTCATAATCAAAAGAAATTCAACTTCTCAAGAAACAAAAATACCCACACACCATTTTTAAAATAGGACATAAGAATTTACTTCATAGCCAAAATCTCACAATAACTCATTTCAAATAATTATGAATTTCCATTATTCAAGTTAGGGCCATAGGATCCAAACTTTTTATTAACAAAATACCATAACAATTATAGACTTGCCGCTTATTCTAATACTTATGGTTCAATAAGGATTTCATTTATAAAGCATATCATTAGTTTTATTTCACAAACTCCCATAAATGATTCAAAATGAAATATCATAACCTTTACTCATCACCAAAACTCGTGTAGCTCAGTGAGTAGATATTACACACTACAAAGGATCAAGATAAGTGTCACACAACTTCTTATTTCACAACCAAACCCTGAACCAAAATAAATCCAACTTCGTAAGAATATATATATATATATATATATATATATATATATATATATATATATATATATATAACTATTTTTAAAATTGGACATAAGAATTTACTTCATAGCCAAAATCTCACAGTAACTCATTTCAAACAATTATGAATTTCCATTATTCATATTAGGGCCATATGATCCAAACTTCTTATTAACAAAATACCATAACGATCGTAAACTTGCCACTTATTATTATTCTTATGGTTCAGTAAGGATTTCATTTATAAAACATATCATTAGTTTTATTTCACAAACTCCCTTGAATTTTTGTTGTAAACTGCCATAAATATTCAAAATGAGATATCATAACCTTTACTCATCACCAAAACTCTTACTTAAACTAAGCTCATTATTTATTAGTAAAACAACATCTTTACTTAAACTAAGCTTATTATTTATAAGTAAAACAATATCTTTGTGCTATTCTCAAGTCACCTTTAGGAAGACCCATAACTAAAAAAAAGTAGAATACGTTAATACTATTAATTGACAATTTGATAAACCTACATATAAGCTTTTCAAGAAGGGAAAGCAGAATTGTAATTTGTGGAAAAGCATTTAATAAGCTTAAGAAAAGTAATGGTTAGAAAGAAAGGTATGGTAGAATTAGTAAATATAAAATCAACATTTCATTTTTAAAAGCAATTTAGTACAACTGTAATTTATTTTAAAAAATTTTAGATTTATAAAAAGGAGTTTTGGGAAAAGGAAAACTTATAACTTTAAAATTAGAACATTTAAAATCTCCAAAGACAACTACCAAAATACCAATCATACATAGGCTCGAAATTTAATAAACAAAACCATGTACTACCAATACTTCTCAACATTTACATAATTTAATTTCTATGATCTATTTAAAATATAGGTTCAAGAATTAGGATATAAAAATCACAAGGTTTATGGTACCAAAAAGCATATACATATAGCTTCAAAATATTTATTACAAAGATCGATTATCAAAATATGAGTTTATAGTTCAAAAAAAGAAAAATATAATATATTATGAAAATAGCTACTTTTGTTTGTTTAACTATACTACTTGGTTCAACATGTTTCTCAAAACAAAACAACAAATTTATATCCAATTACTTATGGCCTTGCACAATTCCAAAAACTTTTACTGTTGAAGTAAACTACTCAAAACTTACGCAACATAGAAAAACTATAAACCCCGACTTTCTAAGACCATGCCTTTGACTAACCTCAACATATTCTATTAGATTCATAACCAAAACCTTAAATATAACGTACATCGGATTCAAGAATCGGGAGCTTCAATTACTATCAAACACAACTTAATAAAGTTAATGAGCCTAGTCGTCGAAGTCTTAACAAAAGAATTAAATTCATGAAAGTATAGAAAGCATATGAAAATGATTTACTGCTTTGCAAATAGTTTAAACTAGCATAAAAAATGTAAGTAGGATAATTAAAATATAATAATTAAACAAATAGATAAACCATTAAACCTTTAAAACCATATTATTTGGGAGGATTATAAACCAGAACTAAATCAATCGACACATTGTCCATAAAGGCAAATCACTAATTCAAACGGACACAGTCCGTAAGGGTAAATTACTATTTTAACCAGACACACTGTCTGTACAGATAAATCCCTATTTTAATTAGACAAAATGTTCATAAGGGTAAATCATTATTTCAATCAGATGCATAGTTTATAAGGGTAAATAATTATATTATCAGGTAACAACCTATAATAATGAGGTAGAATGTAACTCCGTTTGAATCAAGACACGGTGTACCAAAGTTAGCATTTACTACTGCTAGCAAATAGTATTTCTAAAGAAATTCTCCTCAGAAAAACTATTCATGAAAGTAATCCATATACAACTAAAACTCAAAAAAAATTCCTTAAAACCATTTCTTCCATCACTAAGCTCATCAAATCCAAAGCATAACTTTTCAAAATATTCTCAATAGGCTACCTCATATGCCTTGTTTTAGAAAACTCAAATACATTGAATAAAATCATATATCAAAACTTATCAATAGCATAATACGATATCATCAAAACATAGTTTCATGAAACTCCTATTTTCCAAAATTTATTTTGAACACTTTAGGTTTAAATCAAAGAAACCATAGCTCGTACTATATACTACCATCTCCCAAGTAGCATTATATACATACATCACTCAAGTAGCATTATATGATCCATTTTCTATCAAGATTCTAAACCTTAAAGGTAAATTTGATTCAAAGGTTCATAAACCAATGTTATTAGCACAACTTAGGTTTAAACTATTTAAACCATCTAAGCACTATTTTAAATTAACACCTAAACCATATTAGTACAAACCATAAATATTGCTTATCTTAAATCCTAATGATTTTATGATGAAAACCATATATAAAGGGTATTAAAGCACATATACAAAAAAATGTATCAACCATATAAGGCTCTAGTCCATTATATATATATATATATATATATATATATATATATATATATAATTTATAAATTGGAACAATATTAAAAACATGACATACTATATATTATCTATAGACCAGACTTAAGATTGGAATTTGGATAGCACAAATGGAAACTTCCAGAATTAAAATTGACAAAATGGTCTTTGAAAACAAGTCTATGTTGTTCAAACACCTAGAAGTCAAGTCAAAAATATAAGGTACTATTCATTCACCAAAAACACTAATTACAACAACCTAAAACATTGTTCATACTAGACAAAAATGCATCGTATAGCCATAAAACTTTAAACCCTAATGTTTGGCTACTCATAAAACTATCTACAGTGTTAGTTTTACAATTAAAGGTACTTAAACATGCTTATTTGAAACTTGCCTCTTTGGGGTTCACTGTTCACAAGCTTTGACGAAGATTTTGACGTTCTCTAATGAAACCAATCAATAAAAAGCAAAGCCCTTATTGCCACGAATCCAATGATACTTTTGACATGTCAAATAGATGTCTAGTATAACAAGTCCATTTTTTTAAATATATATATATTTGTAAAACCCTATGAAGTCATTACCTCTTTACTTCTAACTATTTAATTCACAATAACATTCAATTAAGTTAACCAAGCAAAATTAAGGTTTATGGTATACCATTAACACTGAAACAATTCTGGGTTCACATACACATCATTAATTAAAAACATCCGTACAAAAGTCAAATACATATATGTCTACATCTTATTCATCCATGTTGACTAGTTTCGAGTATACGGGTGTGAGTGGTTGCACTTTCACCGAGATCTTAACCAACTCGACCCAACGTATGCTAAAAGCCAGTCATAGAGAATATCTGAATATTTAGTCTTCTAAATATGATATAGAAATATAATAAGAAATAAATATCAGTAGGTTCAACAATAAATCATAATTATCATCAATTTATTTCAACATGTTATGTTCATCTATATAAGCTACAAAAAATATCTTAAGTCACATGAATGCACTTTATCTATACACATGAAAATCGTACATAATGACATGTATGGCATGAATAAATATTTTTAGAATATCATATGATGGCTATCAACTTATTTTTATATCAAGTTACCTCAATCAGAGTGAGTACTTTCTACTCCCTAGTACGAGCTTTTCTCACTCCATTTGACATGGCACACTTTCTCTTTCTTTTCTCATTATCACAATCATAGTCATAAGTAGGGCGTCTCCTAGTGGTGCAACACACGGACCATGTAACATCCCGTAATAAAATAAAATTTATTAGACAATTTTTAGATATCTAAGGAAATATAATCCTTATAAATTCTTTACCTTACGTATATGCATAGAAATATTCTAACATTAATGGAATAGGTAAAGAGAGAAAACTTAAGAGGAAATATTAAAAATAAATATACTAAAGAAAGGTGAAATTCTTGGGTAAGAAAGATAAATTTTTGTGAAGTCAGTAAAGGTATTAAAATTTCAAGAAGATTGGATTATGGTAATTTTTCTTAATTTAAGAGTTAAAGTTACTAAGTTTAGTATCACCACCCATAAATTGAACTTTTACCTATGGACACTTCATATAGAGTTTTTCTACTTCACATGAATTTTTAGCAAGCCAATAGGATAGCCCAAGGAAGAAATAGACTTGGACTAAGATATAGAAATTGGACCGGTAGTTCAAAAATTATGAAAATGTGACAAGACCATTATGAAAAGGTAGAATTTTAACCAAAGTTAAGAAAATGGGCAAGAATGAGCCCAAACCCAAGAGGAAAAATAAAAATAAAAATAAAAATAAAATAAAAATAAAAATAAAGTGATGGAATAATGGTGTAATCAAGATTAGGTGACATGACATTAAGACAAAAATTTAGCAAGTGGTGAGATATCCTACATTCATAATTTTAGCAAGTGGTATGATAATATATGGCATTAGGACAAAACATTTATATCCTACACTCATAATTTTAGCAAGTGGGTAATAATACATAGAATTATGACAAAATATCTTTATCCTACACAAATAATTTTAGCTAAGCAAGGAAGATTCAAGGGTTGGAAATTTGCCACCTAAAAAGGCAAACCTATCATACTTGATTAAGACAAAAGAAAAGAAAATGTATCCCTAAATCAAAGGGACCTTGTCCCTTATCTTAAGAACATATCATCATAATTTTCAAAATACAAATCTCCTTTTCCTATGCATATCTTGACTAAGGAAGAGGAAGACAAGAACATAAGTTGTTTGTTTTCCAAAAATTCAACTAAGTGCATCCTAATTGTGATAAGGTAGACCCATGATTATGAAAGGTAAATTATTTGATAGTCTATATAAGCAAAACCCACCCTTATAACATTGGAATTTCGTCCAAGTGTGGGAGAGAAAAAATAGAAGCAAAGTAAAGTGAGGAAATGAGAAGAAGAAAGGAAGAAAGGGGAAGGAGAAATTTAGAGGACTAAGTGCTTAAGGTAAGTTTAACAATATTTTTTTTTGAAGAAAACTTTTGAAACTTATAATATTTATATGAGATTTTGATCTTAGAACTTTGATGATTGGTCATGGATGTTACTATATCATGTTACATATTATGTATGTTTGAATACTTAGGCTGGTATAGATAGCTTTGCATAGGTATGGCTATGGATGGCAAAATTTTTAGCTTCTATTTTTAAATTTTTGGAAAGAATGCATAAGAAATTTAAAGAAATGGTTAACATGAAAAATGTAGATCTATGTCTCACGGATTTTTAGCCACTAGAATCACTCTATTTGGAGTCCGTATGACATAGAAATGTTCTAATTAGTATGTTGTGGTCAGAAATTGGTTAATCAGGGAAGAATATTTTAGGATAGCTTCTGTGTTTTAATTTCTGATAACTTTTTGTAGGGAATTTAAAGAAGTGGTTAACATGAGAATTATAGATATATGTGTCACGGATTTTTAGCCACTGGAATCACTCAATTTGGAGTCCATATGAGGTAGATATGGTCAAATTAGTAAGCAGTGTTCAGAAAATGGTTAATCAGGGAAGAACATGTTAGGATAGTTTCTGTGTTTTAATTTCTGGGAACATTATGTAGGGAATTCAAATAAATGGTTAACATAAAAATTATAGATATATGTGTCACAGAATTGTAGCCACTGGAATTACGCAATTTAGAGTCCATATGAAGTAGATATGGTCTGATTAGTAAGCAATGGTTAGAAAATGGTTAATCAGGGAAGAATATGTTAGGATAGCTTTTGTGTTTTAATTTCTGGAAATATTCTGTAGGGAAATGAAATACATAGTTAACATATGAATTATAGATATATATATATATATATATATATGTCACGGATTTGTAGCCACTGGAATCACTTAATTTGGAATTTTTATGAGAGAGATATGGACCGATTAGTAGGCAGAGGTCAGAACTCATCCGAGAAGAAATAACCTGTTCATTGAGGGAGTAATATCACCTTGATTTATTAATTTCGCTAAACTGTTCAACATAATAGTTTTAGATAATTGTTTTATCTTGAAATTGACACCAAGATCACCGACATCGGAGTTAAATTGAGGGAGTTATGCTCTGATTAGTAAGAGAAGGTTAGATGAGATGAAAACCTACATCAAGAAAATAAAGAAATAAAATTAATATTTAAAAAAAAGAATCTTATAAATGAAAATAATAAATGACTAGTATATGCCATAGTCATTGCCATTGTATGAACTTCTTACCATTTTAAGTGTGAAATTTTGACATGAAAATATTTTATAAAGTGATATTTGAAATGGTTATGTTCATGGCATGATTACCAATGATTTTTGGTAATAGTTATAGTTTAATAAACATACTTGTTATTGAAAACATATTTTTGGCTATGATTGTAAAAAGAAAAGAAATGAACACGGTCACATGGCAATCTGTGTGGTGCACCAGTAGGGGATGCCCTACCAACGGTTATGAATATGTTAATGAGAAAAGAAAGAGAAAGTGTGCCATGTCGGACGGAGCGAGAAAAGCCCGTATCGGAGAGTAGAAAATACTCACCCTGACCGGGGTAGCTTGATATGAGAATAAATTGATAGTCATCATATGATATTCTGAAAATAATTAATCCTGTCATACATGTCATTAATGTACGATTCTCATGTGCATTCATATGACCAAAGATATTTACTGTAGTTTATACAGCTGAACATGACGTGATGAGCTATATTGATGATGATTTATTGTTGAACTTACTAGGATTTAATTCTCACTATATTTCCATATCATGTTCAGAAAATTAGTTATGCAGATTTTTCTATGGCTCTGGCTTTTAGTGTACGTTGAATCGAGTTACTTTATGTTGGGCAGATCTCAGAATCAAATAATATGTTTATGGTCGAGTTGGTTCAGATCCCGGTGAAGGTGCAACCACCCGCACCTATATCTCCGGAATTAGTCAGTCAAAATAAATAAGATGTAGTTATTTATATGTTTGATTTTTGTTGTACGTACATTTTGATTAATGACGTGTATGTGAACTCTATATTGTATAATAAATAATAAAAAAAAGAGGTTGTTACAGACCGCCATGTGACTGTGCTCATCTCTTTTCTTTTCTTTTCTTTTCACGTTAATAGCCAAAAATATGATTTCAATAACAAGTATGTTGATTATACACACATGCCATAATTTATCATCAAAGCATAACCATTACAAAAAATCATTAGTAAAATACAATCATGTCATGATCATAACTATTTTCGAATATCACTTTATAAAATATTTTTATGTCAAAATTATACACTTAAGATGGTAAGGAGTTCATGCAATGGCAATGGTTAAGGCATACACTAGTCATTTATTATTTTCATTTATAAGATTCTTCTTCTTTCTTAAATATTATTTTCATGTTTTCATTTTCTTTATGCTTGGCCTCTAGTTACTTTCTTCCTACTTATATCATTTCCAACACATGTTCTCACAAATATTATAAGGCATTTTTCTCCAATTTGATTTCTATTATTACCCCATAGTTAATGAGGTTCAATTAGGGTAGAAAAATGTTAAAAATAAACTTTACTAGCTCCCAACACAGTCTGACCATGCCCTGTAACATGGCAGGGCCATTTCCTGTAATACAACCATGCTATAGGCTTCAAAAAGCTCTTTCCCACACTGAACACAGCCATGCTTTGTGTTGTGTTGTCCCCTAATGCAGATTTTTATCCAGCTTGACCTTCTCTCACTAATTAGAGTATAACACCCTCATTTTAACTTCGATTGATGTGATCTTGGTGTCCATTTAAAGATAAGACAATTATCCAAAACTCTTATGTTAAACATTTTAGTGAAATCATAAGTAATCTTGGTATTATTACTCTCTCAAATTCAATGTTATTTCTTCTCGGGTAGGCCCTGACCTCTACTTACTAATCTAACTACATCTCCCTCATATGGATTCCAAATTGAATGATTCTAGTGGCTACAAATTCATCATACATATATCTATATTTTTCATGTTTTCTATTTCTTTTAATTCTCAACATATTTTTCTCATAAATTCAAACACATAAGCTTACCTAACAGATTCTTCCCTGATTAACTAGTTTCTGACCACTAATTACTAATCTGACCATATCTCCCTCATATGGATTTCAATTTGAATACTTATAGTGGCTAAAAAATTTTGAGACATATATCTATATTTTTTATGTTAATCATTTCTTTTAATTCCTAACCAATTCTTCTCAAAATTTCAAAAACAGAAGCTTCCCTAGTTACTCTGAAATCCAGTTTTCTAACCAAATCCTTCTTAAAGTTTTAGTTCATTGTTTTATTACGTCCTCTTCAATTTTCTTCCTAATTTACATATAACCTTAAGATTACTCATTTTTAAATTTTAATTAGGTTCCTTACACTTAATTTAACATATTCCATCATCTACTTCTTAAGAAAATAGAAATCAAATCATGTATTGTTAAGGATGTTTCCCAATAGGAATTTCTTATGGTCTTCTTCTAAGAGTTTAAGGCCATATTCATTTTATCAATATAACCATATCCCATTAATTTTTCACCATATTTAAATATACATAACTGCAGCACAAAATCTTAAAATTTTGTCACCCATAGCTATACCTATGCAGAACCTTCCACACCAACCTAAATATTCAAACATACATCACATGCAAGATCAACATGTAACATGATATAGCAATATCCATGGCCAATCATCAAAATAGCAAATATTGTAAATTTCATCAATGTTCTAAAATCAAAATCTCATATAAATGTTATAAATTTCAAATATTTTCTTCAAAAAGAGATATTATTAAACCTACCTAAAGATTTCCCTAACTCACTTAGTGAATTCTTTTTCTTGTTCCTCTTAAAGGAAGTGGCAAGATTCCTCCATTCTCTTAACTTTTCCAGCATCTTAAATAAGAGAATGAGGGTGAGTTTTGAACCCCAAAGATAAAGAGAAAAGATGGATTCAAGTGGAGATTAAGCTAACTTACCTTGAGTATTAGTCCTCTAAACTTCTCCTTCTTCCTTCCTTTCTTTTCCTCTCTTTCTCTCCTTTCCTCACTCTACCTTGCTTCTATTTTTTCCTCTCCCTCACTTGGACAAAATTCTAATGTTAAAAGAGTGGTTTTGCTTAAATAAATTATCAAGTGGTTCTCCTCTCATAATTATGGGTCTACCTTATCACAATTAGGATGCACTTGGTTACTTTTTAGGGGAAGACAAATCATGTTCTTGTCTTCCTCTCCCTTAGTTAAGATATGCATAGCAAAAAGAGGATTTGTTATTTGAAATTTTGATAAAATGTTCTCAAGACAAGAGGCAAGGTCCCTTTGATTTATAAATTCCTTTTCTTTTACTTTTATCTCACTCAAGTAAGATAGGTTTTCCTTTCTAGGTAGCAAATTTCTAACATTTGAGTCTCCATTGCTTGACGAAAATTATTTGTGTAGGATAAAGATGTTTTGTCATAATGTCATGTATTATTACCTATTATATCATCATATGGTTTGCTGAAATTATGAGTGTAGGATATAAATGTTTTGTCCTAATGTCATATGACATAATCTTGATTATTATTACGCTACTATTTCATCACATGATTCTTATTTTGCCCTCTTGGATTTGGGCTCATTCTTATCCATTTTTTTTTACTTTGGCTGAAATTCCTACCTCTCATGGAGGGCTTGGCCACACTTTTATTATTTTTGGGCTATTGGTCCAACTTCTATATCTTAGTCCAAATCTATGTTATATCTCTTACTTAAACTATCCATTTGACTTACTAAAAACTCATGTGAAGTGAAAAAAAACTCTATACAAAGTGTCCATATATAAAAGCTTAATGTATGGGTGGAGATGTTAAAATTTTTGACATTTTTATTTAAATCATCGAGATAACTTACAAAACAGAATATGACACATTTAAAAATAAAGATACGATCATTTAATAACAAAAACATACTTATATAGATCAAAACATAATTGTTTTAGACAAAAACATAGATTAATTTAGATAAGATATAGTCACTTAAGATAAAACATAGTCATTCAAGACAAAACATGTTTATTTAAAACCAAAGGATATTACAGTTCTCATTTCTGTACAATATCAACTGTCACATTACAAACATATAAGAATTTCTTTGTTTATATTGAAATATAACTTAATTGTCATATACTATTTTCTGTTAGGAGAAGTCTTATTTAGAAATATTGTTAGTTAGTAGTAGTAGTTCCTAGTCTTGGTGCACCTTGGAATTCCAACTAACAAGAGTGGTGGCAACTTCATGTGATGACCAACACACGTGAATATTCTATTTGAGCAGAGATTAACTATCCATATTTTCTCTCTCTCCAAAATCCATAAAGCCCAATAGTTTAACTATTGCATATGACTCCATTCTTTTTTCAAAAACCCATCTATTTCTCACTTTTTGTTTGTAGATGACTCCATTCTTTTTTCAATAACTAACAGAAAGGACTGACACAATTGTTTCGATCCTATAATAGTATGCAAAGGTGAGTGGGAAAAAAATAGAAGTGTATATTTTTAATTTTCTTCTCCTAAAACACTCTCCACAGATAGAGAGAGCAATTGGCTAGTATCTTGAATGTACGGTATGTTAGTGGTCAAGCTAAATATTTGGGATTACCTGCTTGTGTCATGGATGCAAGTGAGGATAGGTATAAAACCCTACTAGGGTTGGCACAACATTATGGAAGGGAAGGAAATTTCGAAGGAGGGTATAAGATGGAAGGTGGGCAGCAACACTGTTTCTCCCATTAACCCACCTTTTGTGCTTCTAGGACCAGATAACCCTTTCCTTGCTCCTTCTCATATCATATATTTTACTGACAAGGTAACTGGGTTGTGGAAGGTGGAAAAGGTGAGAGAAGTCTTCTCTGCTAATGTTGCATGTTATTCTTAAAGATCCAATAACATCAGGAGAAGACAAAATTATATGGCACTTCTCCAAAATGGCAGCTATACCGTCAACTCTGGCCAATAAATTGCTTTTAAAGTTCTATAACTAAATGCCATGCTGGATGGCTTGCAGAATAACAAGGTTATTTGGAAGGAGTTTTAGAAGGTTAAGGTGGCACACAAAAAAATTAATCTTTTTTATGAAAGGCATTGTACAAAGGGTTGGCTACAAAGGAAAATCATTTTCTTAGAGGCAGCCCGGTTGAAATTCCAGACTGCCTTAGAAATTTTAATACACCTCCTTGTCCTTTGTCCGCATGGTGCTGACATCTGGAACAATTCTCCCTTGCATTCAAGAGTGGAAAACTTTCCCTACGACAAATTTTTTTAATTGGCGGAAAGCCCTCTCTCATCTGTTGAAAAGGACAAATTGAAGTAGCTTTAATAGGGAGTTAATAGCTAAAATACTATGTAGGATTGGGAAATCAAGAAATGAGATGGTCTTTTGCAATAGTATTCGGTCAACGAACCAAGCCATGAAAATAACCCTTAACCAATTCTGTAAATTCAGTCTACTTGGCGCTATGTTTGTTTTCTTTTACCTTTCAGCTTATCTGCTGTGCGGGTTTGGTTTTTTACTGTAGCTCAAAGTGTTCTTTGGTCTCTAAATACCCATTTGCTCGTTGTAATCTGATTGTTATTCTGCTTTTTCATATTGAATGGAATCCTTGCTTCGTTTGGGTGAAAAAAAAAACTACTGCAACATGCATGCGAAAGCCATAATCGTCTGGTACAAGGAGACTTATATTTAATGGACTATAAAAGCTATTAGTGTGCCGAATGAAGTTGTTTGATTGGAGCTTCTAAAACATCATTGTTAGAATTTATCATACACCAAAAAAAGTTCTTTGTTTGGGGGGGGGTGTTAATAGTCCTATGGTTGTTGAATCCGAAATAAAAAAATCTTGACCACAATGAAGTGACTCTCAAAACTAGAAAAGGTAAGGACGAAAGAATGTGCAGGTATTCGGTATAGGAATCAGGAAGTAAAAAATTCATACTTCAAGCTACTATTGCAACCCACCTTTAAGTATCCCCTCACATCCATATTGTTATATTGGTTTTTGGCAAATTCAGCAAGTGCTGACCCAATCACCCATTGCCCACGTCCTGATCCGTCGAAGTAACAATATTTGAAGCCAAATGCGGATAAGTGTAGGGGCATTTGTTCGGTGAATTGGGCTTTCCTAGCAGTACAGAAGAAAGAAAGGTATGAGAGAGAGAGCTATACAGAGAAAGAAAGATGACAAGTTACTTTTGATGATTAAGCATAAAATATTTTACAAAAAATAGATTATATTACACATAAAACTACATGGGACGACTGTCAAAAAGTTGTCATCAGTTCAGAAAACAATATAGTAGTTTAATGAATTATAGATTTTATTAGAAGGAAAGACAAAATTAAAGCACTCAATTGAAACCTCAAACATCAGCAAACAAAAATGTATCTTTAACAAAAAAATTAGAAAGAAATATCCACCATACAGTCGCCCCCTCAATGGGCTGCACCATTAAACGATCTACTAACTCGAGGTTTGTAGTTGGACATCAAGATATTCATTTTTGCGGAAGGCCTTTACAAGCTGAAAACAAGTTCCTGTGTTTTTCTGGACACTAAACAAAAATAAAAAAAATAACCAAGTTCCTGCTTTTTTTTTTTTAGACAACAAATTAAGTTCCTGTTAATAGACCCAATAACCACAAGGAAAGCTTGGGTCAAAACAATTACTTCCCTCAGGGCTAACACTCCTACGGCTACAACCATTTTTTTCTTTTTCTTATCTTTTTTTGGGGTTGATCCATTAAAAAGAGAGCCAATATCATCACAAGTTAACCACTAAACATGAGGCTTCGATATTTTTACCAAGAGAGGGATTGGTCGGGGAGGGGGAGCACAATGAAGCAAACGAACGTTTTTTCCTTTTGCCTCTATACACGCACACCAGCAATTCAGGAACAGTTCAACCGTAAATACATATGTTGAGGTCCCACAAGGATCATTCTATATTAGTAATAGGGGACGAAAAAGGAAGGGACCTAACTGGCCAAAGATATCGATATCACATTCACTGCTAAGTTCATCAGCCCTTTACTTCAAAGTACAGTTTAGCCATCAGTTGAAAACTCTGTTCATGCCTGGATATCAAGCAGCTGGAACCTTTCTTCCATCTTCTACAAAGAAAATTGCAGTTTCTGGGACCTGCAGGAAAATGATAACTTTTTCATCATAAAGAACCAATAACATGCAAATTTCGGGAAGAAAGGAATTAATGAATTTATAAAGAATCAATAACATGCAAAAAATAAGTTTGACTAAAAGTGTTCGCGGTGCAGTTCAGTTTGGTTTTGGAGGTTCAACTAAACCGAACTGTCCATACAAAATTTAAAAAAAATTGGACCTAATCATTTTGTCTAACTTTAGAAAACCGAACCGCTTAAAAGCGGTTCGGTTTTTCGGTTTTATAAGCCCATTTCAATAATTTTTTTTGCCTATTTTAACAATTTTTTGTTTATTTTAGCAACTTTTTTTTGTACATTTTTTTTTTGGCCCAGTTCAATTTTTTTTTGCTCATTTCACATTTTGGACCTCAAGAAATCGGGCTGGGCCTCACATGGGCCAGAGAAAATTTAGAACATAGACAATATAGCGATTGGTTTGGTCCGGTTTGGTTAGAAATTTTTCCTAACTGAAAACTGAATCAAACCGAACCGCTCGATTCACTCTAAAAAAAAAAAAACAAATCCAAACCGCTTAAGATCGGTTTTGTTCGATTTTTTGATAGTTCGGTTTGATTCGGTCGGTTTTGTTCGGTTTTGTACAACCTTAAGTTTGACATACAAGAAGACGACTCTTGGATCAATTAGATAATGGACCATGGAAAACCTGCTGATAGCCTAGTTGCAGGCCTATATTTTTCTACAGATTCTAACATAACATTACACTAGTATCTTGTCTATATTTCATACGAGGATAGCATATGTATTTTATGTGGATTGAGTAAACCATTTTAACGATTGGTTAATTCCTTTTGAAGCTCTTGGAAACTTATATTAGGTGTATAGAAGAAAATCAAATTATTTATAAATTAAAATTTTAAGTTTAAATTCTCATTATACAAAAAACATATAAAATACAATAACAACAACTAAACATTTTCTCACTAGGTGGGATTGATTATATGGATTAAACAACGCCACAATGACCTATTATAAATAAGATCAATAGATATATTATTAATTGTTAAATTTTTCTTAATAGTTTCACCTATTATTTTTTTGACCTCTATCTCTAACTATCGGGCTACTCTTCATTTGATTTACTTTTCTCAGTAAAAATTTTACAAGTCTTCTCTACACATGGTCAAACTATTTTAAGCGAAATTCTACTATTTTTTCAACAATAGATGTTACCACAATTCTCTCTAATATATTTATTCCTAATTATACCTCTTCTAGTATTTTCACACATTCAGCGCAACATTCTTATCTCTGTAACATTGAGTTTATCTTTATATTGTCTAATATCTCAACATTCAGTACTATATAATTTTGCAAGTCTTATAGCTATACGGTACAATTTTCTTTTAACTTTAAATGACACTTTTCTATCACAAATGACACTCAAAACATTCCTTCATTTCATCTTATCCCACTTGAATTATATAGTTTACGTCCTCTTTTATTTCGCTGTCATTTTGTATAATTGACCTAAGATATTTAAAATGTGTGACTTATTTTAAAAGATGGTCTCCAAATTTTATTTCTAAATTTATATTTGTTTGTCTTTTATTAAAATTACATTCCATATATTCTATTTTATTTCTACTTATAAGAAAGTTGTGTTTTCAAAACTTGTCTCTATAACTTTAACTTCATATTTATTTCCTCTTTCGATTCTCCAACTAAAATTATATTATATGCAAAAATTAAACATCGAGGCCCTAAATATTAAATATGTTTAGTAACTACATCCAAAATCAAGTTAAAAAGATAAAGACTCAAAGATGACCCTTGATGTAGTCCTATAGTTGTAAAAAAATCTTTCAAGTCCCCATTTTGTGTTCTCACACAAGTCATAATACTATCGTACATATCTTTGATTACTTAAATATACGCAATACGTATTTCTTTTTTTACTAAAACTTTCCATAAAACTTCTTTCAGCACTCGATCATATGCATTTTTCAAATCGATAAAAATCATATATAAATCTTTTGCTTCCTTTGATATCTTTTCATCAATTTCCGTAGTAAATAAATTACTTCCATAGTTGACTTTCTTAACATGAAACCAAATTGATTCTATATAACTTGAGTCTCTTGTCTTAATCTCTACTCAATGACCTTCTCACATAACTTCATAGCATGGCTCATGAAATGAATTCTCCTATAGTTGGCACAGATCTGTATGTCCCCCTTATTTTTATAGATAGAAATTAAAATACTTCTCCATTCATCTAGCATTTTCTTAGATCTCATAATTATATTAAACAATTTAGTGAGTTAACTTATACCTTTTCACACCTTAATAAGTATATTATCAGGTCGTATTGTTTTGCCATTATCCATTCTCTTCAAAATACATATGAAAAAAATATGTACATCAAACTATGATTTGTTTCATTTTGGTAGTAAATAGGCCAACAATGGGGCTCAAAAATAGATAGGTCAACAAATCACATGCAAAGAATTACACCCAAAAAGAATAAAGCAAAGAAGATCCATTATCAGCATCTCATCCAATAACAAGAAGCACACCCACCTTAACCAATGCCATTAATAGAAAATACAAATGCATCACTGCTAATATTATAATGTCCATTTTCACCATCAAAGTCATCATTAAATAAATAAATAAACAAGAACAAACACATCATGTCTATCCTCTAATCGAGTTTATGCGTAGCCCATATTTTTTTACTATTAATAGATCCAACATAATAAAAAATTACAACAGAACCCAGGTCACAACGAGAAAAAGGAATTAATTATACAGGCAAAAAAGGTTCACTCCATTAAAGCACTGTATCATATGAAACTGAAATCTTCCATAAAATACATGATGCAATATCAAATTCCGCAGATTACCACTTTGAAGAACACATTTTACCAGCTATTAGTTTCTATCTATGAAGCACGGACACTTCGTTTTAAGCCGTGTCGACGTGTCGGACACTCTACGGACACGACACTCCTCGGACACTCTTGGGACACCCGTGTCCAACGCGTGTCCCGTGTCCAACTTTTTTTAAAAAAAATATTTAAAAAAAAACTCGTGTCGAACACTTTTTTGAACGTGTCCGACACTTATTTCAGACATTTTAGATACATATCCTACATCCCTTTTAAATTTTTATTTGAAGTTAGAACCCAAAACCAACGATCATAGCTTGTATCTTGGTCATCGCAACATGTCTTCCATTGAAGTTGGGTCCCTATCATTCATCGTAACTTGCATCTAAATCATTGCAACTCTATTGTTTGTTTTTGTTGACCATAGAGTAAGTTCCTTTATTTTCTCTTATTGGATTTGTCTGTGTGCGTGGCTATTTGCATATTTTTTTTCAACAAGCCTTCGAAGTTTGTTTTTACGCAAGCATATATACCTATTCGAAAGTTTGCTTTTGGGTTTCAAGATTTTTTACTGAGGAAAAAGAAACCAAATTCTTCTAATTTTTGTATTGTCTCTTAATGTTTTACATAATCGCAATAGCAAAGAGCTGAGATAGCTTTTGTTTATGGTGAGGGAGTTGAATTATAATAATACACATATAATTCTTTCTAGAGTTGCTCTCTTGCTTTTATTCTTTGTTATTATTGTATGTGCACATAATTTTTGTATTCTTTGTTATTTTTTGTTCTTGTTAATGTTGAAATTTTATCGGTTACAAATTTATCTTTGTATAATTTAGAATTAGAAAGTTCTTTTCACAAACGAAGAAAATAAAAATAATAGCATTGATAAAGAATATATTGAAGGAGAATGAATGTTGATTGTATTATAAATTTATAATAATTCTTTTGGTAATAAGTTGTAAAGTGAGTTATAAATATTATTGTTTTCTAGTACTATATATATACATATATATATATATATATATATATATATATATATATATATATATATATAATTTTTATTTTTTAATTTACGTGTCTTCAACGTGTCGTGTCCTATATTTTTTTAAAATTCACGTGTCACGTGTCCGTGTCCGTGTCGTGTCCCGTGTCCGTGTCCGTGTCCGTGCTTCATAGGTTTCTATAAACAAACCAAAATAGCCACTTAATAGGTGAATTTAAGAACTAAGATGCAAGAACACTATTTTTTTCTTTCATTGAATGCAGGAATTATACATTTAATCATATTATGGTATCAATAATTAAAAAAAAAAAAACTTAACAATCAAAATGTCTTACATCTGGCCATGTATCTGTAATGAACTCCACAATGTCATAAGATATATCCCCTTGAACATCAATTTGCTCTTTCTCAGTTGGTCCCTGAGAACAATAATCCAAAATAATGTGAGACAAAACATACATATATTAAACAACTAATCAAATGTCCAGCATTTAAATGCTAATAAACCTTGACAACAGATGCTCCTGTAGCAAACTTCTTCCCTAGTTTTTTTGAAGCTTCATTGAGCTTAACACCTGAAATGTAATAAAAGAGAGAATTAAAGATAACAATGGCATCAATGATACAAGAACGCAAGATAAATAAAATTTCTATGGCTGCATATAGCTCACCAAAAAGTTCAAGTCCTTTCACAGTGGTGATACATTTTCGTTTGTTGCGAATGACCTTTTCAATGACAACCTCCTGCTTCTCCTGAAAAAAAATGCCATTTGAAATCATATCAAATGATTGGATTCATAATACACAGTGTTGAACACTGGCTATGTATAATTTGAGCACGTGAAAGAATTCCAAGGCATACCTTTTTCTTTATCTTCCCACCAGGAAGACGTTTTACTTCTTCTTGCTTAGGTGCTAAGACATTTAAGACAAAAAAACATGAGGGGAGCTTCAAAAAAATTGTTATAACCAACTGGCAAGTAGCCAAAAAACATTATGTATAGAATCAAATCACTACGAAATGTGTAACTCAACTAAATTTCATATGCTGAATGCCAAATAAAATATCCAAATTAATGGTGGCATGCTGGACGGTCAAGTCAAGATGTAAAGAATCTTTCATCAATCCCATAAAATAAATTTTTTTAATCAAAAAATATTAGTGCATTAATTAAATGGATTGTAATGCTTTTCATTCAATCTAGAACTGCAGTTACTCAACAGTTAATCAATTGCATGCAGATACACAATCTTCAGATATATGTAAAAAGATTTGACCCTAGTAAGCAATTAAAAGCCAAGAATCATCTATCAAAAACATGTAGTTCTACCACAAAAAAATGAGAGGAAGTGTCAGTCCTATGAAGTATTACTCTATCAAAGTCAAAGTAAACAAAAAAAAGGAGTGAATGTGATACCTTAGAACATTAGTTGCCAACTTCATTCACCATTGGTTTTTGTTGCTAAACTATTATGCACATCATTCGATACTTTGCTTAGTCAAAATATATTTTCTATTCTCATGTCACACAACATGATGTACATTAATTAGAATTAAGGTATTCTTTTCCTTCTTCATTTGTGCCCAGAAAAAATTTTAATTTTTGTGGCTGGATCAGAAGATTTCAAAATCAGCATTATTCATTCTTATTGTGAATCTATGAAACTAAATAAGCCATTCTCTTCACACTTCTGAAAAGGCATACATAACCCATTCATTATTCCAGTAAATTTTAACAGCATGAATGCGGTCATCTCTTTTAAATAATCCCCAATGTTTGTCTCTACATGCTAGGTATGAGCTCTTCTTCCAAAAGAGAAATGATATATACTATGAGGCAAACTTTCCATACTTCGGGGACCTGGCATTACTGATTAGAATGTTTAGACTTTAGATGCAATGGCAACTGTTTTGGCTATAGCAAAACATCGTAAGTACATTCCAGCCAAAATACTTAGTTTAAGTCACTATTCAAACATCGCTTGCCATTACAGCTTAAGAGGATAGACAATCATGAGCCAGAGCCAAACTAATAAAAGTATTACAACTAATAAGATAATAGAAATATGAGTAAATTACATTTACCTCCCCTAAAACTTTTGAAAATTATATTCACACGACATTCACCTCCCCTAAACCCTTTAGGCCCGTTTGGATAGCAGAGCTTACAGTTTATTAGAACTTATCTATCAGTATAAGTGCTTTTATGTTAAAAAAACAATGTTTTGATAAGTTTAAATAAGCAACTTATCAATCTTTAATAAGCTAATTTTAACTTATTTCATAAGCTAATTTTGTAAGCTTATTGAAAAAAGTCTCTGTGAAAATTCAAATTCACATGATCAGAAAGTTATTTTGTACTTTTACAAGTTAAAATTTCATCAAAACTATACCATTCACCTCTTTCCTTCCATCAAAACTATATCCAAATGTTTTTTAAAAAATTTATAAATTTGAAAAGCACTTTTTCAAATATGTATCCAAACGTTAAATAACTTAATTTAAAAGTCCTTCTTCTATAAGTGCTTTTTATATAAGGCCTTATTCTATAAGTACTTAAATAAACTGTATACCCAAACTGGGTCTTAGTCTCAATTTATGGCGAGAATATCTCTTGAAGTTTATAAAACCTACACTCATGCCCTCTCTAGTTTTTTTAAAAAATACAATGACCTCCCTTATTTCAAATTTTCATAAGCACTATTTTAGCCTTTTGATTATTCGTATTGCATTGAATTAAGCTCCTATGAGTTTTTTATTTTTGAAGGAAAAGTGCCTGTGGTATAAACTTCATTAGCAATTTTGTTAATAGAGAAAAAGTTTTTGTATAAATTGAAACTAGAGAGAGTATGAGTATACAAAAATCTCAAAGGAAGTGAATATAATTTACTTTAGAAATATTTATGGACAAAAATTGAACTAAACAGACAAAAGCCACTCAAACTTGTAACCAAGCTTCATGCAAAGTGCCAAATCTTATTATCTAATACTAGGGTCCAAACCTTAAATTAAAGCCTCCTGCTGCCCATAAGTGGAACCTTTGTATTCTTTCAAACAGAAGAAGAGTTCCATTTGACAAATGACAAACCCAAGTTACAGTTTCAACATATCGATCATGCATTCTTTAAGCAAGTTAGAGGAATATGATTTCCAGAAACAGAGAAGGTTGAACTTGATTCAATACATCACTCCCTCAGGAAGATCAAGAAGCTTATCACTCAAACTAAATCATTTCCATAATAAATGTGGTGTAGAACCAAAGGGAACACAACAAAGAATTGTCTTTGAAATGAACTCAATATCACATTTTATTAATCAATAAGAAAAGCAAAGAAAAAAAAAAGAAAAAAGAAAAATAACCAAGAAAGCTCATATATATGTGTGCATAAAAGTTGTAAAAATCTAAACTTAACTAAAACACTTCAACAAATAAAATACTAATTATCCAAGAATATAGATAACTACAATTTAACTAATTAAACCTAATCCCCAAACTAAAAGATCCTAATTTAAAATAAAAACTAAAGATAAGATATAAACAAACAAACAAACAACAATTAAACATTTTTCCACTAGGTAGAGTCGGCTACATGAATCAAATGGCGCTGCAGTGGCCTATCATAAGTGAGATCAATAGATAAATTATTAACTATTAAATCATTCTTAATAGTTTCACCTGTTGTTTTTTTTAACTTCCCTCTGCCTCTAACTATTGGCCTATTCTCCATCTGATATACTCTTCTCACTACGGCTTCTGTAGGTCTTCTCCACACATGACCAAACCACCTTAAGCGAGATTCTACCATCTTCTCCACAATAGGTGCTACCCCAATCTTCTCTCTAATGCACTCATTTATAATCATATCTTTTTTGGTGTGTCCACACATCCAACGCAACATTCTCATTTCTGCAACATTGAATTTATCTTCGTGTTGTCTTTTGACCATCCAACATTCAATATTATACAATATAGCAGATCTTATAGCAGTACGGTAAAATCTTATTTTAACTTTTAAGCGCACTTTTTTATCACAAATGACACTCGAAACTTTTTTCCATTTCATCCATCCTGCTTGAATCCTATGATTTACGCCCTCTTTTACTTTGCCGTCAGGATCTACATTATTCTCCCCCCTAAAAGAACTATCCTACTTAGAGTTAAAAGACAATTAATCCTCCAAAAGCAAAGGATCGAGATGCTTCAATAATCCACGAAGCAATATCGTCTTCAATTTGACCATGAAGCCAAATAGGGATGGGAAGGACCCAAAACGCTATGTTGGGGGCCCCAAACAATGAAAATAAGGTAAAAATGAGTTCATGAGGTCCAAAAACCTAAGAAATAATAACACCTGCTTCACAATCAATGAGTCAGAACGTGAAAATCAATGGGCTAGTCAACGGTCAATAGGATGGTCAATGGTCAATAGGCCGTGAATGATGACATCAGCTGGATTGAATTTTTCGACAGTTTGTGAGGTTTTCCAGTGTTGTTAGGCTACAGGGACATTCAATATAGATAGATTTGATCACTTTGGTCATGGTGGTATGTTTAGGTTTGAGGGTACAGGCAACAAGAGCGAACGAACACAGCTCTCATACTAACTTGGTGTAGAACCAAAGAGAACACATCATAGAGTCCTCTCTGCAAAAGAAAACACAACAGAGAATCTTCTTCGAAATAAACTCAATATAAAATTTTATTGATCAATAAAAGAAGCCCCGAGAAAATTAACCAAGCAAACCCACACACACACACACACAAACACACAGATATATATATGTATATAGGTATACATATATATATAAACACATAACATATACAAGTCTGAACTAACTAAAACACTTGAACAAATAAAATACTAATTATCCAAGGATATGGATCTTAACTAACTAAACCTAATTCCCAAACTAAAAAATTCGAATTTAAAATAAAAATTAAAAATAAGATAAATAAAATAAAAATTAAAGATGAGATAGCTCAAGAAAAATGTAAACATAGAAATATCTTTAGGCAAATTTTGCAAAACCAATCCAGTAAAACCGAATAAATACCATAACTATGCCCCTACTATTGTTCATTCCACTAACCCCGTAAAGGGAAACTTTGATAAAAGGGTTCATGAAAGTGATGCAAAAAAAAAAAAAAACAAGAGTTAGGATTAGTAAATCGCTTCAATTTTCACTTTTATATTAGTTTGAGCGACAATAGCATATTGCAAGCAAATACTTAAAAAGTTCAGGCAAAGGACAGAGACAACTGACCAGAAGAAGCGGCTCCATCACTGGCCCCTGAAGTTATTCTGCTATTTTGTAACTGCTCAGCAACTTTATCAGTTTCCCTTTCACTTGCCTCTGCATATATAATTATCCAATCTCAAATCCATGTTATTTTTAAAGGATTAAAATACCGATAAAACAGCGCACTAGCGATTAGAAATTTCAATTTTTGTTGATCTTTTTATTTTTAGAATAATAAAATAAAACAGAAGAGACCTTTAACAAGATCCGGGTATAGTTGAGGGGCGTTTTGGATCAACCAGGGCTTGCATTTCTCGAAATCGGGTCCAAATTCGCAGTACTCAGCAGGCAAACTGCAGACGGGGCAGTATACTACCCGAACCGGTTGAGGTTTCTCCGCCATAACAAAGCAACGAAGCTCAAGTTCTCTCCCTCTCCCTCTCTCTCCCCTCCCCAGCCTAGTCGGATTGAAAAGCGAAACGGTGCGTTCGAGAGAACAGCCCTAAAAAAGAAGATGCTATTAGGCTATGGCCTTTCACAAAGCGTGCACAGGTAGCAAGCAAGTCGCGATTCGCGATATTTGAGACTCGGGCTGGGCAGCGGGGGCAGTTTTCCACGCAGCAAAATCAAGATACTAAATTTTGATTTCAAGATATTATTTCGATAATTTTAAAAATAAAAATATTTTAAAATATTATAAAAAATTTTAAAAAATAAAAAAATTTTAAAAAAAAAAATTTTAAATAATTTTTTTAAATTTAAAAAGATTTTAACATAATATTAATGATATAAAAATATAAAATTATATTAAAAATAATTTAAATTAATATCTATAATTGAATAGTAAATAAACATGCTACTACAATAAGGATTTTAACTCAAATTCTAACTACATTCAACAACAATCTTTCTTTTACATCCATCTCTCCATCTTCTTCTTAACTCTTTCATGATATTTATATTTAAGTCTCTTTCTCTGTCGATCATGATTCTATCTCTATTTTTAGGTATCTTCCTATCTCTTTGTCTTTTAATATCTCTTTTCATCATTTTTATAGTTTTCTCTTTAAAATAAAGATAATAAAAGAAAATAATGTCGTGAGAACAAAGGGAGAAAGTATGAAGTTAATAAAGATGTTATGACTTATAAGAAAAAATAACTTGGTGTTGGATGTAATATAATGCTACTTTAATCTACTTTCATATTGTCAATTTTTTTTAAGTATATATATATATATATATATATATATATATATATATATATATATATATATATATATATAACACATAACATATACAAGTCTGAACTAACTAAAACACTTGAACAAATAAAATACTAATTATCCAAGGATATGGATCTTAACTAACTAAACCTAATTTCCAAACTAAAAATTCGAATTTAAAATAAAAATTTAAAATAAGATAAATAAAATAAAAATTAAAGATGAGATAGCTCAAGAAAAATGTAAACATATAAATATCTTTAGGCAAATTTTGCAAAACCAATCCAGTAAAACCAAATAAATACCATAACTATGCCCCTACTATTGTTCATTCCACTAACCCCGTAAAGGGAAACTTTGATAAAAGGGTTCATGAAAGTGATGCAAAAAAAAAAAAAAAAACAAGAGTTAGGATTAGTAAATCGCTTCAATTTTCACTTTTATATTAGTTTGAGCGACAATAGCATATTGCAAGCAAATACTTAAAAAGTTCAGGCAAAGGACAGAGACAACTGACCAGAAGAAGCGGCTCCATCACTGGCCCCTGAAGTTATTCTGCTATTTTGTAACTGCTCAGCAACTTTATCAGTTTCCCTTTCACTTGCCTCTGCATATATAATTATCCAATCTCAAATCCATGTTATTTTTAAAGGATTAAAATACCGATAAAACAGCGCACTAGCGATTAGAAATTTCAATTTTTGTTGATCTTTTTATTTTTAGAATAATAAAATAAAACAGAAGAGATCTTTAACAAGATCCAGGTATAGTTGAGGGGCGTTTTGGATCAACCAGGGCTTGCATTTCTCGAAATCGGGTCCAAATTCGCAGTACTCAGCAAGCAAACTGCAGACGGGGCAGTATACTACCCGAACCGGTTGAGGTTTCTTTGCCATAACAGAGTAACGAAGCTCAAGTTCTCTCCCTCTCCCTTTCTCTCCCCTCCCCATCCTAGTTGGATTGAAAAGCGAAACGGTGCGTTCGAGAGAACAGCCCTAAAAAAGAAGATGCTATTAGGCTATGGCCTTTCACAAAGCGTGCACAGGTAGCAAGCAAGTGGCGATTCATGATATTTGAGACTCGGGGCTGGGCAGTGGGGGCAGTTTTCCACGCAGCAAAATCAAGATACTAAATTTTAGTTTGGAGATATCGTTTCGATGACTTTAAAAATAAAAATATTTTAAAATATTACAAAAATTTTAAAAAAATAGAAATTTTTTTAAAAAAACGTTTTAAATAATTTTAAATATTTTTTTTAATTTAAAAAGATTTTAACATAATATTAATGATATAAAAATATAAAATTATATTAAAAATAATTCGAATTAATGTCTATAATTGAATAGTAAATAAACATGCTACTACAGTAGGGACTTTAACTCAAATTCTAACAACATTCAACAACAATATCTCTTTTGCATCCATCTCTCTATCTTCTTCTTAACTCTTTCATGATATTTATATTTAAGTCTCTTTCTCTGTCGATCATGATTCTATCTCTATTTTTAGGTATCTTCCTATCTCTTTGTCTTTTAATCTCTCTTTTCATCATTTTTATAGTTTTCTCTTTAAAATAAAGATAATGAAAGAAAATAATATCACGATAACAAAGAGGGAGAGTATGAAGTTAATAAAGATGTTGTGACTTGTGAGATAAAATAACTTGGTGTTGGATGTGATATAATGCTACTTTAATCTACTTTTAGATTGTCAATTTTTTTTTCAAATTAGTTTAGTATTTTTTTATTAAAACAACTCGAAACAAGAGTATTTCTATCGAAATATCTCGAAATTAGAGTATTTCTATCGAAATAACAAGAAACGAAAGTAATTCCATCGAAATAACTCGAAACAAAAGTATTTCTATCGAAAAAAATTCAAAATAAGAGTATTTTTACCGAATTTTTATTGAAACAAGAATATTTCTACCGAAACATTTCGAAACATAATAATTTTAATCGAAATAGCATAATTTTTTAACAAACACTTCGTTTCGTTTTGATAACTTTGTTTCGTGTCAATGATTCAGGAAACGGAAACGTTTCCGTCGTTTCGATGGAAAAGAAAAGAAATTTAATTTCTTGACCGAAATGTGAAAATATAAGAGAATGAATAGTGTGAATAGTAACTTTCATTTTCTTCTCTAAATCTGAGTGTCTACAAGCCTCTGATCTCAAAACTAAGGGTACCACTAGATTCAGGATGGAAAATACTACGATTTTGACCAGACAATTTCTCAAATCAACCGTAGAATCGTCGTAGATCGAAAGTAGAAAATCTCAGAAAAAGGTCAACTCTGAAACTCTTACTTAGAGACCTCAAATTAGAAATCGGACACCGTAGATGGATTCAGGAGTTAGATAAATCTTAGAACATGAAATTTTTTAGCTATTTGACAACTTTTTGTTCTTGGTGAATAGTATTTTCCGTCGATGAATAGTATTTTTCGACGGTGAATAATATTTTTCGATCATGAATAGTGACCAAATTCCCAAAGTCATTTTCTTAATTTTTGGACCCTCCAAACACGTTTTTGAAGTCTATTTAGTTAAATGTGGATTGAAAAAGTGTATTTTGGCACTGTCCAATCTAGAACCCTTACCCTGTGAGTAGATAATTATTTCTATGACTTATCACATGCTCTTTTTGAACTATAAATGTATAATTGTCTCTGTTTACAATTATTTATGCTATCATAAATTTCTGAAATGTGTTAAAATATTTATTTTGCTTACGAACTAGCACATAGTTCAAGAAGATTATAGTTTTAGAAATAGATTTTGGAACTCATTGAATATGTGGTTCTAAATGTATTTATCATTATTTGATAAAGTAAATATTATGTGTACGATGCATTGATTTGTAAAGCTATATACTTGTGAAAATGATGCATGTCATATTATAAATGAGATTGAATGGCAAGCGTAAAGCTCATGACGAGTTATTTGGTAATTATAGTAAGCGTAAAACTCATGGTGAGTTGCTTGGTAATTATGGAAAACGTAAAGCTCATAGCGAGTTGTTTGATAAATATGACAAGCATAAAGCTCATGGTGAGTTGCTTGATAATTTTACACGCATTTATATGTATGGATGAATATCGATGGGTTGTATGGCTTGTGATGGAATCGAATAAGAGACGTCCTATTAGCCTGAGTGAGCCGGGGGAGGGCCGTTCCAGCCAGGTGACAGTGGTAATGTGGGGGGGGGGAGGGCAGGAGGGTGATGTACTCACATTCCCGGATCACTTATTATAACTGTAGTCGATCATTCAATATGCGTATAGCAAATGAGTTATGTTTTAATTGCATTGATTAGATCGCCGAGTGAGGCAAGTGAATTAAAAGTGATGATTTTATCTCTAAATCTTAATATTTTACTATATCTTATACAACTGAGCATAATAACATTTGTTTAATGATCATATCGTGTTGCATATGGTTTTGGATATCTGAATATCCTTTGAATTGAGAATATTTGAAATACGAGTACTATATGAATGTACTTCTGAACTGTATTATCTATGTGACAAATTTTAAAATATAAGTACATCTATATGCTGACCTAAGAGGTCATAGGAGGAATTATTTACTCACTGAGTTTTCAAATTTACTACACGATATTTTCACATTTTTTAGATGAGAACACAGAGTCTGATCCTGCAAATATGTGATTAGTTATGTGACATATTCTGTGGGTAATTCTACGTTGCTTTCAAGGCTCACTGTTTTTGAATTATACAGTGTTTGTATTCTAGAGTGCTCTGAACGCTACAGGTAGGATCCCCGTTTCTGCTGTACTTTGATGTTTATAGACTTAGTCTGTATATTGTGTATATATGAGAGAAATGACAAAGAATTAAATTGTGCATCTTTATGAAAAATATCTAATTGTGGAAAAAAAATGTTTGTTTCACCTACTTGTAAATTGGGGGCGTTACAAGTTGGTATCAGAGCATTAAATTTCCCTGTGGCTATCGAAGCAAAGGATTCTTTAGTAGGACCTTTAGTATAGGTATGAGCCGGATATATTTATACTTCAGGTGCTGTAGAGGAATTCTATAGGGTTTCAATTTTTTTTCTATTCCAAGTTATTAAATTTCCTAGTATACAGTTGATTGAATATTGTGACATGTAAGAGGTATCTATGGGTTAATTACTGCCTGAAAGTGAAAGGGATAGGTGTCCTAAAGAATTTAAAGAATTGAGGTAAATGTCAAATATGATCATTTCTGAATATAATATTCATTTTACCTAAATGTCTAGATATAGTAGACTTTGATGTGATATTAGAAATGGATTGGTTGACAATATGTCAGACCATTTTAGAATGTTATCCGAAGATGATTAAATTCAATATTCCTAGAGAATCTTCTTTCTTAATACAAGGAGACCATAATGAGGTACTCAAAAATCTAATCTCTGTTTTAGCAGCCTATAAGTTATTACAAAAAGGTGCCAAGGATATTTGGCAATAGTGGGAGATGTTGATATAAAGTATACTAGTGTAAATCAAGTTCCAGTGGTTAGAGAATTTTCTGATGTAATTTCTGAGAAATTGTCAAAATTACCTTGAAACATAAAATAGAATTTAGTATTGATTTACTTCCTGAAACCCAACCAGTGTCTATATCCCCATATAGAATGATAACGACTGAACTCAAGGAATTAAAGAATTAGTTGTAGGACTTGTTGGATAAGATATTTTTCTACCCTAGTACTCCTTCTTGGAGAGTGATGAATGAGTTTTGTACTCATAAATTAAGTATTTTTATCTTATCTTTTTACCTTAATTAAGTATTTATCTCCCTTATTTGTCTTTAGTTTTGTGTATTTTAATAGATAAAGAGAAGAATAGGAAATTGACTCAATTGGAGAAATCAAAGCTAAATTGTGATTCTTTAGAAATGATGTATATAAATCAAGCAGACAAAATAAATTCATTAAAGATGGCTGAGTAAGGAGCATTATCTTTTTGTCTCTTGAGACGCATCCTAATGGATATATGCATCAATTCAATCTTGATTTATGACCACATTTCTAAAAGAATCGAAACATAAAGATTCAAGGTAAAACACTCAATGTTAAAAATTTGTTTGCTGCTTGCTTTTCAACTTGATCTTACTACAATATTTTGGCCGTATCTCAGAAAATACGTATATATTATGTACAAAATTTGGTAGATGAATAGATGACATAATTTTATACAACTTTCATGTTTATGTGATCAGCAAATTCAGATATCCAAAGGGCCGAAATTGGGTTAGAACAAAACATGTTTACTGTTGCAGTCCAGTCTAACCTTACTGTAGTATTTGGAACATATTTCAGAAAATACATATTTAATGGACACAAAATTTTGTAGGTGAATAGCAGATATAATTTTCTACAACTTTGATGTTCAAGTGGTCAGTAAATTCGGACACTAAAAGGGCCAAAATTGGGCTAAAACCGAACATGTTTACTGTTGCAGTCCAGCCTGACCTTGCTACAGTGTTTTGCCCATAAATCACAAAATACATGGCCAATTTTTCTCTACCTTATATGGATGGAAATATAATGAAAATATCTACAACTTTTATGTTGATTGGATCAGCAGATTCGGTGGCTATTAAGGTGATATATTACGATGAATTTCGGGGCATATAATGCAACACTACTTGTCAACTTTAGTGCAATTTGCTACCCACCATTTTTGTCACCTACTTCCCTTGTTTTGTTTATAAATAGAGATATCTTGTGAGCTAAAGGGAGGGGAGAAAGGCTGAAGAGTGAGCTTGGAAAATCTTTGTTGAAGTTCTAAGTGTTTGTAATCTTTTTCTCTCTTTATACATTTTGTATCTTTACTTTCTTTCGTAAGTTTTATCATGCTTCTTCATCTTTCATTTTGTTTTCTTACCTTGATTATGGAGAACTAATCTCCTAATGCTAAGGTGAAAGGGTGAAACTCTTGGTATAAAAATAATAATTTATCTAACTCTTAATTTTAATGTTTATACTTGATGTTGTATTTATCTTCTTATTTATTTTCTTGTTATTTATTTTCTTAGAGGATGGATTTGTTGCCCCTCTGTTATTTTTTTTTTGCCTTTCTATTATTTACTTTCTTAGATAATGGCTTTGTTGCCCCTCTGTTATTTATTTTTTCTGTTATTATTTTCTTATTATTTTTTTT
The DNA here is from genome assembly GCA_037074535.1 of Gleditsia sinensis. Lineage (NCBI taxonomy): Eukaryota > Viridiplantae > Streptophyta > Magnoliopsida > Fabales > Fabaceae > Gleditsia > Gleditsia sinensis. The sequence continues at coordinate 21,412,374 of CM073464.1, forward strand.
CTGAGAGGACGGCTATGTCGCCTCTCTGTTATTTATTTTCTGCACTTTTATTATTTACTTTATTTTTATTTATTTTTTTAGAGGATGGCTTTGTTGTTCCTCTGTTATTTATTTTCTGTACTTTTATTATTTATTTTTTTGTTATTTACTTTTTTAAAGGATGGCTTTGTTACCCCTCTTTTATTTATTTTCTGCACTTTTTATTTACTTTTTTAGAGGATGGCTTTGTTATCCCTCTGTTATTTATTTTTTTTGCACTTTTATTATTTACTTTCTTGTTATTTACTTTCTCAGAGGATGGCTTTATTGCCCCTCTGTTATTTATTTTCTGCACTTTTTGTATTTATTTTCTTGTTATTTCTTTTCTCAATGGCTGGTTTTACCACCTATTTTATATTATTATTATTGAATTTGTTTGTATATTTTTATTTTAAATTTTGTAAAGTGTAAATCTTGATACATTGTAGAAAATCTTTGGCACAATAAATGCTTGAATCATTCTTGATTTATTGTAGACAATATGATGATTGGCACAATGTATACTTAAATCCATTTTACAAAAGTTATTTACTATTATTAATACAATAAAAGAAGGCAAATACACTTCATCTATAAACCAAAGCATGTTTAATGTAACATATCTTCCGAATGGAACCTCATTTACGTGAGGATTCCATTTGAGTAATAAAAAAGTTAAAATTTATTATTATTTGATGTATGTAGACAATATGATGATTGGCACAATGTATACTTAAATCCATTTTACAAAAGTTATTTACTATTATTAATACAATAAAAGAAGGCAAATACACTTCATCTATAAACCAAAGCATGTTTAATGTAACATATCTTCCGAATGGAACCTCATTTACGTGAGGATTCCATTTGAGTAATAAAAAAGTTAAAATTTATTATTATTTGATGTACCAAGAGTGGATCCCCTAACCTTAGCATGTTTCTTACTTTGAATACATTCATATTTAATTTTAGTATTTTAGTTCTTTACAAACTCTGTTCAGTACTCTTCTCACAAAACAAGCATTCTGGCAACTAGGTTAGAAATATTTATTTTGGATCTGAATTAAATTTTCTCAATTGGCAATCTTCGTGGGATCGACCTTGCATACCACTAAATTTATACTCCAATAAATTTGTGCGCTTGCGAGTTTTAATAAAAATAACAAGAATTTTTTGGCGCCGTTGCCGGGGATTTCGATGGAAAAGTTAATTAGATCCAGGTAAGTAAAATTCTTCCACTAGTTATTATTTAGAATATTTATTTTTTGTATAGAAAATTTTCTTTGTGAAAAAAAAAATTATTTGTTACAAAATTTTGTGATTGTTTTTGTTGTATTTGCATTTTGTTACTTGTAGTTAACATTGTATATATATGTTACTAAGTTGTAAAATTATCCTCTTTTGTAATTGTGTTATATGCTATTAGAAATATTTGTTTATAATTTTTTTTTTTGGTTTATGCGTGTTTGGTAACGTGATAAAGATCAGCGTTTGGTTAGGAAAAGTTTAGGATCACCATTTGATTTAAAAATTGGAACATTAGACTTTGTTGAGACATCATCAAAAATGGAAGAACAAGTTGTGCATGAGAAAACTCTTATGGAGTACTTCTCACCTGTCATAGCTAATACTCCATCTTGCATAGTTTTGCCACAAACTACTGCAACTCACTTTGAACTCAAACCAGCCATACTTCAACTTTTACCATCATTTTATGGTTTGGAAAGAGAAGATCCATACATACATGTGAAGGAATTTCTTGAAATTTGTTCAACATTTTGCTTTCAAAATTTCAATGATGAGTCAATTAGGCTTAGAATGTTTCCATTCTCATTAAAAAATAAAGCTAAAGCCTGGTTGAACTCCCTTCCTACAAGAACTATTACTAGTTGGAATCAATTGATAAATAAGTTTCTGGCAAAAAATTTTCCCATGTCTAAAACTGATGCCCTTAAGAGAAAAATTTCTGATTTTTGTCAAAAAGAGGGTGAACAATTTTTCGAATGTTGGGAAAGATTTAATGATCTTCTTTTGAAATGTCCTCATCATGGTTTTGAAATTTGGAGATTGGTGAAATATTTCTATGATGGTTTAACTTCATCAAACCGTCAAATGATCCAAAGCATGCATGGTAGAAGATTTTTACAATTGAATGAGGGAGAAGCTTGGGAATCCTTATGATCTTTATCTGAAAATTCTCAACATTGGAACTGCATAGATTCCAGGGATAAGAAGTCTCAAACACACAAAAGGGAGGAATTTATGAGGTGAGTGATGACACAGATGTGAGAATTGCCTTAGCTAGCCTGACTAGAAAGGTTGAAGCTTTAACTTTAAGCCACACTCTGAACCCTTCTACCAATACTAGGATAGAGGCATGTGCCTTATGTTCTAGTATATCTCACATTACACAATCTTGTCCATCTATACCAGCTTACCAAGATGCATTCTCTGAGCAAGTCCATTCTCTTCAATTTCATGGAAAATCATCAGACAGCTCGTTTGCACCTACATATAATCCAAATTGGAGGAATCATCCAAACTTTTCATGGAGGCAAAATCAACCTTCAATGAATCAAGGTGGGCAACAATTTACCCCTCCTAACTGATATCCTTCAGTTTCTCAATATGCTCCTCCTTTCGGAGTATCACAACGAAGAAGACCTTTTTTGGAAGATACTCTACAACAATTCATGCAATCAACTCAACAAGCTTTACAATCCCACACTCAATCTATTTCAAAACTTGAAACACAATTGGGTCAAATAGCCAATGCTGTAGGAGAGAGAGAGAAAGGAAAATTTTCTAGTCAACCTATTCCTAATCCTAAGGGTCAATTTGAAGTAGGATCATCAACAAATCCTAATGAAGAAGTAAAGTCTGTAACGACCCTTAGATCTAGAAAAGTGATTGATAATCAAGTTCACATGTCTGGAACTAAAGAACAGAGTCAGCATGAACCACAAATTAATGACTCAAGTGAGAATAAAAGTGAATATATTCCTTGTGCCCTTAAAGCTCCATTCCCACAAAGACTTGAGATAAATAAGAAAGGTACTCAATATAGTGACATTTTAGAGGTGTTTAAGCAAGTAAGCATTAACATCCCTTTTCTTGACGTTATCAAACAAGTACCTGCTTACTCAAATTTTTTGAAAGATCTTTGCACGGTGAAAAGGAAAACTAATGTTCCAAAAAAGGCATTTTTGACTGAACAAGTGAGCTCCATAATTCAACAAAGAACTCCTATTAAGTACAAAGATCCCGGTTGTGCTACAATTTCTTATGTTATAGGTGACCATGTGATTAACCGAACCTTACTTGATCTAGGAGCAAGTGTGAATCTGTTGCCGTATTCTATGTATGCAAAACTTGGGTTAGGAAAGTTAAAACCTACACCAGTAACCCTTCAGTTAGCTGATAGGTCCACAAAAATTTCTAGAGGTGTCATAGAGGATGTGCTCATTAAGGTTGATAAATTCTACTTTCCAGTAGATTTCATTGTTCTTGACACTGAACCTGTTGAGAATATAGAGACATAAATTCCAGTCATTTTGGGTAGACCATTTCTTGCAACATCCAATGCGATCATTAATTGTCGAAATGGAATTTTGAATCTATCTTTTGGAAATATGACTGTGAAACTTAATGTTTTTAATGTCTCTCGTCAACCTGTGGATGCTGGTGATTTATGTGAGGTCAACATGATTGAGAGTATAGCTGATGATTCATTTTTAAGTTCTTTTGATGATGACCCTTTAGAAAAATGTTTGGCTTACTTCAACATGGACATAGATGAGGACTGTTTGATCAATGAAATAAAATCTCTGTTATAGACTACTCCATTGATGTATACCAATGAATGGAAAGTCAAAACAGAGACAATTACATCTTCTGGGTCTGTCCTATTACCATCCATAGAGAAACCGCCCCAGGTAGAGTTAAAACCTTTCCCAGATTCTCTAAAATATGTGTTTCTAGGACCTGCTAAGACCTTACCTGTTATCATTGCATCAGACCTAGATAGAGAACATGAAGTTGAACTCATAAAAGTCCTCAGTGAGCATAGGGAAGCCATAGGGTGGACAATAGCAGACATTAAAGGTATTAGTCCATCAATTTGCATGCACAGGATACATTTGGAGGACAATGCCAAAACCTTAAGAGAGCCACAAAGACGTCTGAATCCAAACATGAAAGAAGTTGTGACAGCTGAAGTGATTAAACTTCTTGATGTGGGTGTCATTTACCCGATTTTTGATAGTGCATGGGTCAGTCCTGTTCAGGTAGTTCCTAAGAAGTTTGGCATTACTATAGTCAAGAATGAGGATAATGAATTAATTCCCACTAGAGTACAAACTGGGTGGCGTGTATCACAAGTTGAATGTTGTAACAAGAAAAGATCATTTTCCACTTCCTTTTACAGATCAGATGCTAGAAAAGTTGGTTGGACATGCATATTATTATTTTCTTGACGGATATTCAAGTTACAACCAAATTTCCATTGCACCCGAGGATCAAGAGAAAACTACATTCACTTGTCCTTTTGGAACTTTTGCCTATCGTCGAATGCCATTTGGATTGTGCAATGCACCTGCTACATTTCAACGTTGCATGATAAGCATATTTTCTGACATGGTAGAGCAATTTCTGGAAGTATTCATGGATGATTTTTTTGTGCATGGGTCTAGTTTTGAGGAATGTTTACACCATTTAAGATTGGTCTTAATTAGGTGTAAGGAAAAGAATCTTGTTTTGAATTGGGAAAAATGTCATTTAATGGTTAAAAAAGGAATTGTTTTGGGACATATTGTGTCAAATTAGGGGATTGAGGTAGATAAAGCCAAAATTGAATTGATTTCCAATCTTTTACCTCCTCGGACAGTGAAAGAGGTACGTTCTTTTTTAGGCCATGCAGGGTTTTATCGTAGATTCATCAAAGATTTTAGCAAAATCTCCAAACCTTTGTGTAATTTTCTTACCAAAGATGCACCTTTTATATTTGATGAAAAATGCTTTCAAGCTTTTGAGAAGCTTAAATCCCTTCTTACTTCTACACCCATCATTAGACCACCCAATTGGAATCTTCCATTTGAAATCATGTGTGATGCCTCTGATTATGCAATTGGAGCTGTTTTGGGTCAACGTATAGAAAAGTTTCCTTATGTGATATATTATGCTAGTAAAAATCTTAATGATGCTCAATTGAATTATTCTACAACAGAAAAAGAGTTACTAGCTGTGGTATTTGCATTAGACAAATTTAGGTCTTATTTATTAGGATCTAAAATTGTAGTTTTTTCAGATCATGTTGCACTTAAGTATCTTCTTTCTAAGAAAGATGCTAAAGCACGTTTGATAAGATAGATACTGTTGTTGCAAGAATTTCATTTAGAAATTTGGGATAAGAAATGATCTGAAAATGTTGTGGCTGATCATTTGTCTAGGTTGATAGTTGAATCGGGTGACAATAAATTGCTTATCGGAGACTCATTTCCAGATGAGCAACTCATGTCTATTTCTCAGTTACCCTGGTTTGCTGACATTATTAATTATCTTGCCACAGGTCAAATGCCTACACATTGGAGTAAGTAAGATCGAGTAAAATTTTTAGCAGAAGTAAAGAAATTCTTTTGGGAAGATCCATACTTGTTTAAGTATTGTCCTGATCAAATCATTCGGAGATGTGTTCCTGAGAGTGAGCAATATAGTGTTATTTATTTTTGTCATGATCATGCTTGTGGAGGTCATTTTAGTGCTAAAAAAACTGCTGCAAAAGTCTTGCAATGTGGCTTTTACTGGCCATCATTGTTCAAAGATGCCCATTTGTATTGTAGTTCTTGTGAGCGTTGTCAAAAATTGGGTAGTATTTCACGGAGGAATATGATGCCTTTAACTCCCATTCTTATTATTGAGATATTTGATGTCTGAGGAGTTGATTTCATGGGTCCTTTTCCTAATTATTTCGGTAATTTATACATCTTTGTTGCTATGGATTATGTGTCAAAATGGGTAGAGGCTATTGCATGTAAAACAAATGATCACAAGATTGTGGTAAGATTCTTGAAAGAAAACATCTTTTCGAGGTTTGGCACACCACGGGCTATCATTAGTGATGGAGGAAAACATTTTTGTAATAAGCATTTTGAGCAGTTAATGAGAAAATATGGCATGATACACAAAGTTACTACCCTAGACCATCCTCAGACTAGTGGTCAAGTTGAAATTTCAAATAGGGAAATTAAAAATATTTTGGAAAAAACGATTAACCCAAGTAGAAAAGATTGGTCTTTGAAACTTTCTGATGCTTTATGGGCTTATCGTATTGCCTTTAAAACCCCTATTGGAATGTCTCCTTACCGACTTGTGTATGACATGGCTTGTCATTTACCTGTTGAGTTAGAACATAAAGCTTATTGGACCATCAAACAATTTAACTTTTCTCTTGACAAAGCAGGTTCCCACAGGAAGCTTCAACTAAATGAATTGGAAGAAATAAGGAATGATGCATATAAGAATGCAAAATTGTACAAGGATCGAATGAAAAATTTTTATGATAAAAATATTTTAAGAAAATCATTTAATGTAGGTCAAAAAGTTCTTCTATATAACTCTCGTTTGCATTTATTCCCAGGAAAATTACGTTCTCGGTGGTCGGGACCATTCATTGTTCGTACTGTTTATCCACATGGTGCAGTAGATATTGAAAATCCCAAAAATGGTGATGTATTTAAAGTCAATGGCCAAACATTGAAATTATTTTTGGAATTACGCAACCCAGAGGTAGAGGAGACACTTCTGCGTGATCCTGTCTACCAGGATTGATTATCTTCCTTTAATTGATACGCGCGCTATTTAGGTAAGATTTTTTTTATTAGTTTGCATTAATTTGTTCCCTTATTAATATTTTCTTTTGAATTGCTATTGTTTTCTTGGTTTTTTTGCTTTTGATCTTTCTTCAAAAAAAAAAAATTGAATTGAGAATGGAAGTCATACTTGCAAACTTGAAAAATCATTTTCCTTCTCTTCCACCCAATGCATTGTTGAAAATTTATAAAGCACGGGTTGAAAGATTAAGGTTGATGATGATAATGGGAATACTTGCTGATATTTGTTGGCTAATTGAGGCTAAGGTACGATTAGCAGGTGAGTCTGCAAATGGTTACATCTCTTACATGCCTGGTTTAGGAAAAAGCAGTTTTGCTAAAAAGCGTAGAGCTAAAAGAATGGGTGTCTGCCATAAATGTGGACGTGAAACTTGCAACACACGTTGCCGTTTTTTAGGATGTGTTCATGTAAATCGAGAAGATAAAATAAAATTCATTAAAGATGGCTTAAGTAAGGAGTCATTGGATGATGAGTTTCATCCAACGTCTCTTGAGACGCATCTTAGTGGATCTGTGCATATCGGGATTGTTGGTTTATGGCCCATTTTAAAAAAGAACAAAAACGATACAGTCTTAGGAATCTGACATTAAAAGACCCTGTTTGCCAATTTATAAGAAAATTGGATGGGAAACATATCCTCGACCCTTAGAGGGCGTTTAAGCCGTTACTGGACGTAAAACCAGAGGAAGATGTGAGCCACAATCACAACTACTGTACATATGCATACGTGCGATTATTTTTGAATTTTTCATCTTTAATTTAGCAGTCATCCATCAGCCTACTCACATGGCTATTGTAATTATGCCACTGTCTTATTCGCATAGCTGCTGTAAGTATGCCTTTATCTGAGTTCTATAAATGCACATATTATTATCTTTATCTTCATACTCAAAGTTAATGTGATTGCAGGTATGGAAGGAATCACATTTCGCCAATTTCGAAATATTTGTGTTTTTTGTGGTTCTAGTCTTGGAAAAGATGAAGAGTATGTTAAAGCAGCACAAAATTTGGGTATAGTACTGGCCAGGAGAAAAATTCATTTAGTCTATGGTAGAGGTAGTCGTGGGTTAATGGGGTGTGTGTCTACAGCTGCACATGTAGGAGGATGCCAAGTTCTTGGTATTATTCCTACAACTCTAGCTGTATCAAACATCATTGGAAAAACAATTGTGGAAGAATTTAGGGTAGCCTCCATGCACGAATGCATTGCTAGAATGATGAGCAACACTGATGCTTTCATTGCCTTACCAGGTGGTTTTGGTACTTTGGAAGAAAATTTTCAAATAGTTTTCTGGGCACAGTTGAATCTCCACCATAAACCTATAGGTCTGTTGAATGTTAACAATTTCTTTGATAGTTTGCTGTCTTTTCTTGATGAAGCTGTAGAACAAAGGTTTATCTCACACTCAGCACGACGAATTCTCATCTTAGCTTCAAATGCTGATGAGTTGATTGATGCATTACAAGCATATGTTCATATTCCTGATCAGGCTACAGCTCAAATAGATTGGACAGCAGACAACCGCAGAAAGCGCAAATTCGATTTGGATCTTCATCTGTAACACCTTTTATTTGATTGAATAAATTTTTCTTTTCTGGTTAGTTTATTGCAGGTTCATCTTTTCTTAAATTTCCTTCCATGTAATATCTCTTTCAATTTTTGTTGTTTGTTATGTGGTTGTCCTTCTTCTTTCTTCAAAAAAAAGGACGTGGGTGTCTAGCTTCCTATCTCTGTATAGGTTCCAGCACCTAAATTTCAAAAAAAAAAAACTGAGTGATGTTTTGGGAATAGGCAAAACTAGCACCAATGATGAAAATAATTTAAAGTGTTTGTAACCTTAGGAAAATAGATGAGTTTTGAGTGTTATGTATGAACCTGAACTCAATTGTAACCTATATTTTACTTGAGAATCCTAAAATCCTGAGCACTTAATCTTTTACATTTGATTGATTGTTTATTCAGAAAAGATTTATGTGATTCAAATATGCTAAGTGATCTCATGAAACTCTAGAGCTTATTTGATTGTCACTTGAAACGAAATTCTAGACTACTCTCTATTTAAGAAATGAATTAGGCATTGTTGGAATCGTTTGAGCCTTTCAAACCAACCTACACATTATGCCATCCCTAGTAACCCATTTTGAGCCTATATTTATCCTTTCTTGTACACCTATATTATTATCTAGCCTTTGAATAAAAATATTTCTAACTTTTACCTTTCATTCACAGGAATGATCATTTGAAAAGCTACGGTTCATGGGTGAATGGAAGAAGTTAAAAAAAACAAAAACAAAAAACAAAAAAAAGTAGAACCTCCCAAAGAAATAAGTTTGGGGGTACTTTTAGAAAAAAGAAAAAAAAGAGTATTATGAGCATATAACATAAGGATGAGGAATTCACATGATAATATCAACAATATTTGGGAGGACTTAAATGATCATGTATGTTATAGAGTGAATTGAGCTTTCATATCTTTTTATCCACCTTTAACCTATGCTATACATTACAAGCCTAATAAAAGTCTTAATGATCTTAAATTTTATGATTAGTCTACATTAGTGGAGAGTGACATGAAAAATAAGCTTATGGAGTCTCAAATGTAAAACTCTGGAGATCTGTTTTAAAAATTTGATTATGTAAATTTATTTGAATGCAAAAAGTCCAATGTCATAAGATTATCACACACACACTTGGGATTCAATAGTAAACTATATGTTGCATTTGAATTAAAGTTTTACATAACTTTGAAATTCTGATATTTTCCTTGGTTGCACATTTTAAATCCTTGAGGAATGCTTAGTTAGCCAAAAACAACTCATCATTCACTCATCTTTTGAATTTTGAATTTTGATGTTTATGTGTTTTGCTTGAGGACAAGCAAAAGATTAAGTTTGGGGGTATTTGATGAATGAGTTTTGTACTCATAAATTAAGTATTTTTATCTTATCTTTTTACCTTAATTAAGTATTTATCTCCCTTATTTTTCTTTAGTTTTGTGTATTTTTATAGATAAAGAGAAGAATAGGAAATTGACTCAATTGGAGGAATCAAAGTTAAATTGTGATTCTTTAGAAATGATGTCTATAAATCAAGCAGACAAAATAAATTCATTAAGGATGGCTGAGTAAGGAGCATTATCTTTTTGTCTCTTGAGACGCATCCTAATGGATATATGCATCAATTCAATCTTGATTTATGACCACATTTCTAAAAGAATCGAAACATAAAGATTCAAGGCAAAACACTCAATGTTAAAAATTTGTTTGCTGCTTGCTTTCCAACTTGATCTTACTACAGTATTTTGGCCGTAGCTCAGAAAATATGTATATATTATGTACAAAATTTGGTAGATGAATAGCTGACATAATTTCATACAACTTTCATGTTTATGTGATCAGCAAATTCAGATATCCAAAGGGCTGAAATTGGGCTAGAATAGAACATGTTTACTGTTGCAGTCCAGTCCAACCTTACTGTAGTATTTGGAACATATTTCAGAAAATACATATTTAATAGACACAAAATTTTGTAGGTGAATATCAGATATAATGTTCTACAACTTTGATGTTCAAGTGGTCAGAAAATGCGGACACTAAAAGGGCTGAAATTGGGCTAGAACCGAACATGTTTACTGTTGCAGTCCAGCCTGACCTTGCTACAGTTTTTTGGCCATAAATCACAAAATACGTGGCCAATATTTCTCTACTTTATATGGATGGAAAGATAATGAAAATAGATACAACTTTTATGTTGATTGGATCAACAGATTCTGTGGTTATCAAGGCGATATATCATGATGACATTCGGGGCACATAATACAACACTACTTGTCAACTTTAGTGCAATTTGCTACCCACCATTTTTGTCACCTACTTCCCTTGTTTTGTCTATAAATAGAGACATCTTGTGAGCTAAAGGGAGGGGAGAAAGGCTGAAGAGTGAGTTTGGGAAATCTTTGTTGAAGTTCTAAGTGTTTGTAATCTTTTTCTCTCTTTATACATTTTGTATCTTTACTTTCTTTCATAAGTTTTATCATGCTTCTTCATCTTTCATTTTGTTTTCTTACCTTAATTATGGAGAACTAATCTCCTAATGCTAAGGTGAAAGGGTGAAACTCTTGGTATAAAAATAATAATTTATCTAACTCTTAATTTTAATGTTTATACTTGATGTTGTATTTATCTTCTTATTTATTTTCTTGTTATTTACTTTCTTAGAGGATGACTTTGTTGCCCCTCTGTTATTTATTTTTTCTGTTATTATTTTCCTATTATTTTTCTTCTGAGAGGACGGCTATGTCGCCTCTCTGTTATTTATTTTCTGCACTTTTATTATTTAATTTATTGTTATTTATTTTTTTAGAGGATGGCTTTGTTGCCCCTCTGTTATTTATTTTCTGCACTTTTTATTTACTTTCTTGTTATTTACTTTTTTAGAGGATGGCTTTGTTGTCCCTCTGTTATTTATTTTTTTGCACTTTTATTATTTACTTTCTTTTTATTTACTTTCTTAGAGGATGGCTTTATTGCCTCTCTGTTATTTATTTTTTGCACTTTTTGTATTTATTTTTTTGTTATTTCTTTTCTCCATGACACATATATGTATAATTCTTATGTTAACCATTTATTTTAATTCCCTACAGAATGTTCCCAGAAATTAAAACACAGAAGCTATCCTAACATATTCTTCCCTGACTAACCATTTTCTGACCACAACTTACTAATCGGATCATATTTACCTCTTATGGACTCCAAATTGAGTGATTCTAGTGGCTTAAAATCCGTGAGATATAGATTTACATTTTTTATGTTAACCATTTGTTTTAATTCCTTACCAATTCTTCCCAAAATTTTAAAAATAGAAGTTTAAAATTTTGCCACCCATAGCCATACCTATGCAGAACTATCTACACCAGCCTAAGTATTCAAAAATACATAATATGTAACATGATATAGCAACATCCATAACCAATCATTAGAGTTCTAAGATCAAAATCCCATATAAATATTACAAGTTTCAAAACTTTTCTTCAAAAAGAAATGTTGTTAAACTTACCTAGAGCACTTAGTCCTCTAGACTTCTCTTTCCTCTTTCTTCCTTTCTTTCTTTCTTTCTTCCTTTCTTCCTCTCCTTTCCTCACTCTATTTGCTTCTATTTTTCCTCTCCCTCACTTGGACAAAAATTCTAATGTTGTAAGGGTGGATTTTGCTTAAATAGACCATCAAATAATTCAACTTTCATGATCATGGGTCTTCCTTATCACAATTAGGATACACTTGGTTGAATTTTTGGAAAACAAACAACTTATGTTCTTGTCTTCCTCTTCCTTAGTCAAGATATGCATAGCAAAAGGAGATTTGTATTTTAAAAATTATTATAATATATTTCTAAGATAAGGGACAAGGTCCTTTTGATTTAGGGATTCATTTCCTTTTTCTTTTGTCTTAATCAAGTATGATAGCTTTGCCTTTTTAGGTGGCAAATTTCTAGCCCTTGAATCTCCATTATTTGGTTGAAATTATTTGTGTGGGATAGGAATGTTTTGTCCTAATGCCATGTATTATCATACCACTTGCTAAAATTATGAGTGTAGGATATAGACGTTTTGTTCTAATGCCATGTATTATCATACCACTTCCTAAAATTATGAATGTAGGATATTACACCACTTGCTAAATTTTTATCTTAATGCCATGTCACCTAATCTTGATTACACCATTATTTCATCACTTTATTTTTTTTATTTTTTCTCTTGGGTTTAGGCTCATTCTTGTCCATTTTCTTTACTTTGGTTAAAATTCTACCTTTCATAATGGCCTTATTCACATTTTTATTATTTTTGGGCTATCGGTTCAATTTCTATATCCTAGTCCAAGTCTATGTTTTATTTCTTCTTTGGGCTATCTTATTGGCTTGCTAAAAATTCATGTGAAGTAGAAAAACTCTATATGAAGTGTCCATAGGTGAAATCCCAATTTATGGGTGGAGATACTAAACTTAGTAACTTTAACTCTTAAATTAGGAAAAATTACCCTAATCCAATCTTCTTGAAATTTTAATACCTTTACTTACTTCACAAAAATTTATCTTCCTTACCCAAGAATTTCACCTTTCTTTAGTATATTTATTTCTAATTTTTCCTCTTAGGTTTTCTCTCTTTACCTATTCCATTAATGTTAGAACATTTCTATGCATACATGTAAAGTGAAGAATTTCTAAGGATTATATTTCCTTAGATATCTAAAAATTGTCTAATAAATTTTATTTCCTTAATTAAATATTTATGTACTTTTATCAATAAAAGAAACAAAATTAGGGATGTTACTTTGAATACGTGAAACGAAATTAGTGATGTTACAAGAAGAATGTAACATCCCGTAATTTTTATCTATTCACTAACAACAAAAAAGTTGTTAGATAGCTGAAACCTGGCTGTAATACCAAGTTGTACCGCCCCCAATTTACGTTACGTAAAATAAACATTTTATTTTTCTTTCTGCAATCAGATATTCTCCATAAAGATGCATAATTGAATTCTTTATCATGGGAACAATTACATATAGGTTCTCTCTTGTATACACAATATACAGACCAAGTCTATAAACATCAAAGTACAACAGAAACGTGTATCCTGCCCATACTTGTAATAACCGTAAAATTTCATGAAAATTTCAATTAAAGGAAATTTAGAATAAAAGAGAGAATTTTGACAATAGAGATAAGAACCGTAGAAAATATGAATATTTATTACATGGATTAAAGAATTACAAAAGAAATATGAGAATTTATGTTTTGGCACGCTATGAGCAAAAATATTTTTATTTATGTAGAAATAATTATAATTTGTTAAAAGTAAGTGGACTTTTAAGTAAAAGAAGTATTGTGTTGCTTAAAATAATTATACCGGCCTATATTGAATTTTTATAGTATTTTTAGAAATATTCTTTCTTTTAATATGAATAAAGATAGTTTTGAAATTTGTTTTATTATGATTTTTATCAAGAAAAATCATGATTTAAGAGTTTAACTAAAGGTTTATGAGAAATGAAATTTTTAGAAATTTTTGGGATATTTTATAATGAAAAACGGAATTTATATGAATTTTTATAAAAAAAATCTTATTATTAATTATTTAATAATTATTATTCTATTTAAAAAAAAACAACAGCAGAATGTTAAATTGAAACCAGGGGCGACGAAATATCGAAAAGGAAAAAAAATGGAAAGATGCATAGTAATGAATAGTGAGTGAATAGTGATCTCAAAATTTATCTTTCGATTTGGAGTGTTTAAGGGCTTCTGATAGTAAAACTGAAAGTGTTATTGGATTCAGGACGAAGAGTACTTTAATTTTGACCGATCAGTTTTTCAAATCAACCGTTGGATCGCCGTAGATCTAAAGTAGAAAATCTCGGTGAAAGGTAAGTTCTGAAAAACCTTACTTAGAGACTTCTAATTAGAAATCTGACTCCGTAGATGGATTCAGAAACTAGATAAACATTAGGATATGAATTCATTTTGTTGATTTGGTAAAAAAATTTGTGACGGTGAATAGTGTTTTCCGGCGATGAATAGTGGTGGTGAATAGTGTTTTCGGTGGTGAACAGTACGGAGCTCATTTAAGTTTTCGGACCCTTCGGACACGTTTTTGAAGCTTATTTGGTCAAATTCAGACCAGAAACGAGGATTTTAGGGCTGTCTAATCTGGAGCCCTTACTTGTGAGTAGATGATTCTTCCTATGACTTGTCTATACTCTTCTTGATACTTGAATATGTATATGATTATGTTTATGAGATATACACACTATGATATGTTTTTGAAATGCATTAAAACAATTTGATATGCATTAAAACGATTTGATATGCTTACATTTTAAAATACAGTTCAAGAAGAGTATAGTTTTGAAAATGGATTTATGAACTCATGGTGTATATGATTTCACATGTATTTCTCATTAAATGATAAAGTGAATATTTATACACGTGACATTGATTTATAGAGATATATGATTGCCTAGAGAAAGGATTTTTTAGTAGGACCTTTAGTATCGATATGAGCCGGACATATTTATACTTCAAGTGCTGCTAAGGGATTCTATAGGGTTTCAAATTCCTTTCTATTCCAAGTTGTTAAAGTTTATAGTATAAGATAGATTGAATATTGTGACATCTTAAGAGGTATCTATGGATCAATTACAGCTTGAAAGTAAAAGAGATATGCGTCTTAAAGAATTTAAAGAATTGAGACAGATACCAAATATGATGGTTTCTGAATGTGACATCCGTTGTACCGGTTGTCTAGATATGGTAGACTGTGATGTGATATTGAGAATGAATTTGTTGGCATTATGTCATGTCATTTTGAAATGTCATTATATGGTGATTAAATTCAATTATTGAAGAATTTTCTTTCTTGATACAAGGGGATCATAATGAGATACCCAGTAATCTAATTTATGCTTTAGTAGTCCATAAGTGACTACAAAAAGGTGCCAAGAATAGTTGGCAGTGGTGAGAGATGTTGATATAAAGTATACCACTGTAAATTAAGTTTTAGTGGTTAGAAAATTTTCTGATGTAATTCTTGAAGAATTGTCAAGATTACCTCGAAACGTAAAATATAATTTGGTATTGATTTACTTCCTGGAACCCAACCAGTGTCTATACCTCTATATAGAATGGCACCGACTGAACTCAAGGAATTGAAGGATCAGTTGAGACACTTATTAGACTAGGGATTTATATACCCTAGTACTATTACTTGAAGTGCTTCAGTTCTATCTATGAAAAAGAAAGATGGATCACTATGACTATGCATAGATTATAGACAATTGAATAAAGTGAAAATGTGAAATAAATATTTATTACCTCATATAGATGATATGTTTGACCAGCTACAAGGTGCTCAACATTTTTTTAAAAAAATTTGAATTGATTTGATATTTGGATCTCATCAAATGAGGATAAGGGAAGAGGATATTCGAAAAAAAAATTTCTTTTAGGACTCGTTATGGTATTATGAGTTCTTGGTGATGTCATTTAGTTTGACAAATGCCCAGTTGCATTCATGGACTTGATAAAAAAAGAGAGTATTGAAGCCATCTCAGGATTAATTTGTTATTATAATTATTGATAGTATACTAGAATATTTCAAGAGTGGAGAGGATCATAAGCAATATTTAAAGATAGTATTACAAACTCCAAGGGAATATCAGCTATATGCTAAGTTCTCAAAATATGAATTTTGACTTAGTAATAGTACTTTCTTAAGGTATGTGGCTAGCAAGATGGTATCCAAGATAACCCTAAGAAAGTAAAAGTGGTACAGCAATGTCCACATCTTGCTACAGTTACAGATGAAGATCCAAGTCCAATTTGTGCTTTCTGCTGTGGTCTGTTGTCCATTCTATTTGAGCTGTGATTGGATCAGGTACATGAACATATGCTTGTAAAGCATCAATCAACTCCTCAGCATCTGAAGCTGAGATGAGAATTCATCGTGCTGAGTGTGGGATAAACCTTTGTTCCACAGCATGATCAATGAAAGATAATAGACCATCAAAGAAGTGATTAACATTTAACAAACCTATCGGTTTGTGATGCATATTTAGTTGTGCCCAAGAGACTATTTGGAAAATTTCTTCTAAAGTACCAAAACCCCCTGGTAAGGCAATGAAGGCATCAGCATTGCTCATCATTCTAGCCATGCGCTCATGCATAGATGCAACCTTAAACTCTTCCCCAATTGTCTTTCCTACAATGTTAGATGCAGCTAGAGCTATAGGAATAATGCCTAGAACTTGGCATCCTCCTACATGTACAGCTGTAGACACACATCCCATTAACCCACGGTTACCTCCACCATAGACTAGATGAATTTTTCTCCTGACCAGCACCATACCTAGGTTTTGTGCTGCTTTCACATATTCTCCGTCCTTTCCAGGACTGGAACCACAAAAGACACAGATATTTCGAAATTGACGGAATGCGGTTCCCTCCATAATTTCTATCACCTTAACTTTGAGTATGAAGATAAAGATACTAATGTAAGCATTTATAGAACTCAGAGAAGGGCATATTTATAATAGCTATGTGAATAGGCCGGACATAAATATAACAACTATGTGAGTGATTGATAAATATTAGTTAAATTGAAGATAAAATTTTCAAAAATGACGGCAAGCATGTATATATACTGCAGTTATGACCGTGACCTATATTAAACACATAAAGAAAAAAAAGATTGAAAAATGCAAACCAGTTAGTTGTTAAAGAGGGACAATCAAAAGATTTATCTTGTTTTTCTCAATATTCTTACCAGTCGACTATTGGTTTATAAGTCGACTAGCTATTTTGAGAAATTTTAATTTGGACTGGTTATTTTACAGTTGATTGATTACATCTATTCTGAAGCAATCAACTGCATCCTACCAGTTAATTATGTGCTATTGTTTTTCATAGACTTTATAAGCTCAGAGATATCTCTTTTTCATATGATATGCTTCTGCCGAATAACAATATCTTTGTATTAAATATTGGCACATATATTCAAAATTTGCGGCCACCGATTTTTGCCGAAATCATAGATAGATTTTGTTTATAGATTTTCAAGAATTACGGCCATCGATTTTAATGCTTTTCAATGTTTGTTCAAATTTTTGACTTTCTATTTTGGCACCATTCTCTATTGTGCTTTTCGTCTGTTTCACTGCATTCTCCCTCATTAACGGTTGGCATTAAATGCAAGGTTGTTTTCCCTCATTTCAAGGAAAGATAATTTCTAATATTTGGAACTTAGTTATTATGGTGTTCAACTAATTAGTAGATTAAAGTAATAGAGATTTTGAAAAGAATAGATGAATGATAATCTAATGGTGTTTTGACGAATATAATCAAAGAAATTAACGGTGTTGAAGTTTTTGAGGAGTAAAGTATGTAAAGTAAGATTTAAGTTAATCTCAATTTTTTTTTTTAATTTGGAAACATGGAGAATATTTTGAGAATCATCTTCGAGAATAATATAAGTGATTAAGATATTTGTGTTAAGGATTTATACCTTACTAAATTGAGACTCATGTTGAGATTGGAAATTTATGTATAAATAAGTGTTGAGAAAAGAGATTTTAGAAGAAGCCATAGATTGTAAATATGGATAAATCGAGGTAATAAAGATATACTGAGATATAAAAAAAAATGGTACTAGTATAATGGTAAAAAGAAGATACAAGTGAAAATTTTCATTGGCGGGTATGTTGGCAAGTACGAATTGAATGTATTATCTCGAGAGAGATATTCAGGAAGTCTAAGGATCTTTATTAAATTATAGTATGACTGATACTAAAATTAAATAATGTGTTTATACATTAGAAGTTATGCTTTACGTATCTTTATCTTATTGTGGTGGAAGTTGGGAGAAATTTATTGTCCTTAGTTGAACTTGCTCATAGTAGTAATTATCATGCCAATATACAATGGCATCATTTGAAGTTTTACATGAACATCATAGGTTTCTTAATATGTGAGTGAATTGAGAAAAGTTAAACTTTGGAAATCTAATTTGGAATAACATGCAATAGATAAAATATAACTTATCTAAATTGATTATGCTAGCTTGGAGAGCATGCTTCAAGCATATGTTTTTGAGATTGGTAGGAGATTTCTTAGCAGAATTTGTCTATAATAAAATGATATTAGAAGATTTAAACCTTATGTAAGAGGTGTTACAAATGTTCTGTTAAATGACTCAGTGGAGTTATATTTATTATAAGATGTCATTGATAAAGTGAAATTGATTAGAAAAAGAATGCTGTAAACTCAATACAAGTCAAAAGTTTACAAGGACTATGAATGTTGAGCACTAAGAATTTTCAGTCTCACCAATGAAAGAGGTAATGAGATTTGAAAAGAAAGGGAAGTTACCCTCTCGGTATATAGAATTATTTGAATTCTTGATAGGATCGGTTCAGTGGCTTATTGTTTGGTTTTACCACTTGCATTGGATAATGTTTATCCAGTTTTTCATGTGTCTATACTACGGAAATATTTACCGGATTCTACACATGTTATACAGTGTCCATAGATTCAGTTACAGAAAGATTTAACCTAAGAGGAGGATATACGCGCTAGATATCTATATTTATTTGAACAATGAGATTAATATTTATCTGCAACTATGGTGATGAAATTCGGGGACCGAATTTCTTTAAGGGGGAAAGAATGTAATAACCGTAAAATTTCACGAAAATTCCAATTAAAGGAAATTTAGAATAAAAGAGAGAATTTTGACAATAGAGATAAGAACCGTAGAAAATATGAATATTTATTACATGGATTAAAAAATTACAAAAGAAATATGAGAATTTATGTTTTGGCGCGCTATTAGCAAAAATATTTTTATTCATGTAGAAATAATTATAATTTGTTAAAAGTAAGTGGACTTTTAAGTAAAAGAAGTATTGTGTTGCTTAAAATAATTATACCGGCCTATATTGAATTTTTATGGTATTTTTAGAAATATTCTTTCTTTTAATATGAATAAAGATATTTGTTTTGAAATTTGTTTTATTATGATTTTTATCCAGAAAAATCATGATTTAAGAGTTTAACTAAAGGTTTATGAGAAAGGAAATTTTTAAAAAAATTTGGGATATTTTCTGATGAAAAACGGAATTTATATGAATTTTTATAAAAAAATTTTATTATTAATTATTTAATAATTATTATTCTATTTAAAAAAAAAAACAACAGCAGAATGTTAAATTGAAACCGGGGGCGACGAAATATCGAAAAGAAAAAAAAACGGAAAGATGCATAGTAATAAATAGTGAGTGAATAGTGATCTCAAAATTTATCTTTCGATTTGGAGTGTTTAAGGGCTTCCAATAGTAAAACTGAAAGTGTTATTGGATTCAGGACGAAGAGTACTTCAATTTTGACCGATCAGTTTTTCAAATCAACCGTTGAATCGCCGTAGATCTGAAGTAGAAAATCTCGGTAAAAGGTAAGTTCTGAAAAACCTTACTTAGAGACTTATAATTAGAAATCTGACTCCGTAGATGGATTCAGAAACTAGATAAACATTAGGATATGAATTCATTTTGTTGATTTGGTAAAAAAATTTGTGACGGTGAATAGTGTTTTCTAGCGATGAATAGTGGTAGTGAATAGTGTTTTTCGGTGGTGAACAGTACCGAGCTCATTTAAGGTTTTTGGACCCTCCGGACACGTTTTTGAAGCTTATTTGGTCAAATTCAAACTAGAAACGAGGATTTTAGGGCTGTCCAATCTGGAGCCCTTACCTGTGAGTAGATGATTCTTCCTATGACTTACCTATACACTTCTTGATACTTGAATATGTATATGATTATGTTTATGAGATATACACACTGTAATATGTTTTTGAAATGCATTAAAACGATTTGATATGCTTACATTTTAAAATACAGTTCAAGAAGAGTATAGTTTTGAAAATGGATTTATGAACTCATGGTGTATATGATTTCACATGTATTTCTCATTAAATGATAAAGTGAATATTTATACACGTGACATTGATTTATAGAGATATATGATTGCCTAGAGAAAGGGCATACATATGTGATAAACCCTGAATGGGTAATTTATAACAAATGAATTTTGAAATACATTGAACATGTGATTTTTACATGTATTTCGCATTACATGTCAAAGAAAGTATGTTATACATGTGACATTGATTTTACAGTGATATGTTTGCCTTGGATATGGGCATGTATACATGTTTCCCCTGAATGGGAAGTTTTGACATATGAGTATTTTGAGACTGAAAGTCTGTATTATATTGAGAATTTTATACTGGATTATATGACATATGTGCATATGGTATTTTCTGTGGAGGAATCCTATTGGAAACACTGTTTGCTAACAGCAGGTGATGTTAGCCTTGGTGCGTACCTTGATTGCCTCAGCTAGCAGGGGAGGTGGTGCTAGTTTCGTGTGAGGGCCAACACACGGGAGATTATATGTGAAGGAGAGCGGAATGCCTCATATATATGGGCGAGATGCCAGTTATATGAGATGTTATTTTGCCTTCCCTTGCTGTGTGCTTGGGAAAGACCCATACAGAGTCCCTTCGTGTGTCCTCTTGAATGGTAGTAGGGCAAACTTCAGTGGGCTGCTGAGTTTAGGCAAATCCTATACCACCAAAGTACGGAAGGGGTCAAACTCTGGTATGGTGGTTCTGATATGGGATCCTCCGAATATTTTATGAGAAATGTTTTGATGCATAGCATAATTTGATTAATGATTTTACAGTATTGAATATGATTTTGAACTTAACATGAGCATTGTGTATACAGTACCGCTTATGGTTTGAAAGACCTGATTATGATTTTTGAATAGAGAATATTTGAAAATGCGGGTCCCATGTGGATGTACTTCTGAAATGTAATTTTTGATAACATAAATTTTATTATATGAGTACATCCATATGTTGACCTAAGAGGTCATATGAGGTATTATTTGCTCACTGAGTTGTAAAACTCACTACACGATGTGGATCTATTTTTCAGATAAAGACATAGAGTTTGGTCCAACAGCCACGTGATCGACTAGAGGTCGTACTTTAGTGGTGAGCCTACATTGTTTCTAGGCTCTCAATGTTTTATATTTGTAAAATATTTGTACTCTAGAGTTGCTCTGAATGTCACAGGCAGGATCCTTGCTTCTACTGTTACTCTGGTGTTTATAGACGTAAACTGTATATTGTATATGTGTATGAGAACTTATATGTATTGATTTATATGATTAAGAATGGCATTATGTACATTTATGGAAAATATATGTGTATAGTATATGGATTTCACGTGCCCTGAAATTAGGGTCGTGACAATAGTGTTCAAAGCACTCTAGAATACAAATAGCACAATTTGAGGTTGTATATGAAACAATGTAGGTTTCCTAATAGGGAATGAAACCAAGGCATAAATTACAGTTATTAACCTCACTACTCAAGTAATTTGGAATATCTCTTTTATATATCATCTTCACTAATATCTAAACTATCCTCAAATTCACATATTTATATCGATAAGTCGATATAATTAGGAACCATACACATAAAAGAATACGTACACATCCATATAGAGTAACCAAATTTTCTTATTTCATACTTCTATCAAGTCATCTTTGATTCTCACATGTCAACATCCTCCCATGAATCTCATCATCTATCATTCTAGTTCCTATCAATTCCATTTAACTAGCCCATTTGTTCTAAGAAGACTTTTCTCAACAATTATTCACACATGAATTTTTAATCTCAACATAATTCACATCCTAGCTATTAGATTCAATTTAACATGGTATAAACCCTTAACACAAATATCTTGATCACTTTGCATTATTTTCGGATATGATTCTCAAAATTTTCTCCATATTTCTAAATTAAGAGTTCACAAATTAATTTGAATCCTATTTCTCATATTTTATTCCTCAAGAACTTCAATACCACTATTTCACTTTATTACATTCCTCAAAGCACCATAAGGCCATCATCTGTCTATTCCTTTTACCTAAAAATTTTTATACAGTTCGGGGTCCAAACTCATTATTTTAAATTATAACTAGTTTAATATCCATCTTCCTCCAAGATTTCCTCCATTAATCACTTTTAACAAATTGAAATCACAAATTTTTTAATTTTGTCTTACCTATACTCAAGTAAACCCAATATGCTCAAATTTCCCTACTTATGATAGGATGGTATGAAATTCGGGGACCGAATTTCTTAAGGGGGGAAGAATATAATATCTCGTAATTTTAAAATAATAATGTTTTGCTATAAACAAATATAATTTTAATCAAAGTGATTTTTGTTTTGCTTAAGATAATTATATTTGCCTCTAATAAATTTTTGTTGTATTTTTTAAAATATTCTTTCTTTTATTATGCATAAAGATATTTATTTTGTGATTTTTTTGTTAAAATTTTTATCAAGAAAAGTCATGATTTAAGAGTGCAACTAAATTTTTGCAATAATATAATTTTGTAGAAATTTTTGGAATATTTTAAGATGAAAAATAGTATATATATGTATATAATTAAAATAATAATAATAGTAAATTTTAAATATTTAATTATTAAATAAAAAATAAAATAAAAGGGGAAGGGGAGACAAAAAAGCAAAAATTTCAATTCCGTAATAGTATGAATAGTGATGAATAGTGTGAATAATAACCTTTATTTTTCTCTCTAGATCTGGAGTACCTATTGGCTTTCGATCTCAAAACTAAGGGTACCACTGGATTTAGGACGGAGAATACTACTGTTTTGACCGATCAATTTTTCAAATCAGCCATAGAATTATCGTAGATCGAAGGTAGAAAATCTTAGAAAAAGATAAATCTTGAAACTTATACTTAGAGTCTTCAAATTAAGAATCTAACATCGTAGATGGATTCAGGAGCAAAATAAACCTTAGGATTGGAAATATTTTGGCTATCAGACACGTTTTTGAGGTCTAATTGGTCAAATTCGGATTGGAAAAGTACATTTTAGGGCTGTCCAACCAAGAGCCCTACCTTGTGAGTAGATAATTCTTTCTATGACTTGCCCCATGCTCTTCTTGAACTATAAATGTATAATTTTGTTTGTTTACAAATTATTTATGCTATTATAAGTTTATTAAATGTGTTAAAATATCTGTTATACTTACGAATTGGCACATAGTTCAAGAAGAGTATGATTTTAAAAATAAATTTTGGAACTCATTGAATATGTGGTTCTAAATGTATTTATCATTATTTGATAAAGTGAATATTATGTGCACGATGCATTGATTTAAAAGCAATATACTTGAGAAAATGATGCATGTCATATTATAATGAGATTGAATGGCAAGGGTAAAGTTCATGGCGAGTTGTTTGGTAATTATGGCAAGCGTAAAGCTCATAGCGAGTTGCTTGATAAATATGACAAGCATAAAGCTCATGGCGAGTTGCTTGATAATTTTACATGTATTTATATGTATGGATGAATATCGATGGGTTGTATGGCTTGTGACGGTACCGAATATGAGACGCCCTATTAGCTTGAGTGAGCCGAGTAAAAACTCCATTTAAGTAAAAAATTTTTTTTTAAAGAATGCCATGAAGTTTTTACCTCGTTACAACTTAACTCAAAATAACATTTATTTAATTTATACAATACAGAGTTTACATACATATCATTAATCAATAACATCCATACAAAAGTCTAACACATATATAATTACATCTTCTTCATCCCTGTTGACCAGTTCCGAAGATACGGGTGTGGGTGGTTGCACCTTCACTGGGATCTTAGTCAACTCGACCATAGACACCATATATATTACTGAGATCAGCTCAAAATAGAGTAACTCGAACCAACATACGCTAAAAGTCAGTTCCATAGAGAAAATTTTGGATAATTATTATTCTGAACATAACATGAAAATATAGTGAGAATTAAATTCCAGTAAGTTCAACAATAATTCATTATCAATAAAGCTCATCACGTCATGTTCATCTGTATAAACTACAGCAAATATCGTTGGTCACATGAATGCATTATATTTATGCACATGAAAATCATACAGTAATGTCATGTATGACAGGATTAACTATTTTTAGAATATCATATAATGACTATCAATTTATTCTCATATCAAGCTACCCCAGTCATGGTGAGTATTTTCTACTCTCTGGTACGGGCTTTTCTCGCTCCATCTAACATGGCCCACTTTCTCTTTCTTTTCTCATTAACATGATCATAACCGTTGGTAGGGTGTCCCCTACTGGTGCACCACACAGATTGCCATGTGACCGTGCTCATTTATTTTCTTTTCATAATAATAGTCAAAAATATGCTTTCAATAATAAGTATGTTCATCAAAATATAATCATTACCAAAAATCATTGGTAATCATGCCATGAACATAACCATTTGAAATATCACTTTATAAAATATTTTCATGTCAAACTTTTACACTTAAGATGGTAAGAAGTTCATACAATGGCAATGGCTATGGCATATACTAGTCATTTATTATTTTCATTTATAAGATTCTTCTTCTTTTTTAAATATTAATTTTATTTCTTTATTTTCTTGATGCAGGTTTTCATCTTATCTGACCTTTTCTTACTAATCAAAGCATAACTCCCTCAATTTAACTCCGATGTAGGAGATCATGGTGTCAATTTAAAGATAAAACTATTATCTAAAACTATTATGTTGAATAATTTAGCGAAATATTAGGAAATCAAGGTGATATTACTCCCTCAAAGTACATGTTATTTCTTCTCGGGTAGGTTTTGACCTCTAACTACTAATCTGTCCATATCTCCATCATAAGAATTAAAAATTAAGTGATTCCAGTGACTAACTATCCATGACAGATATAGAAATAATATTTATGTAATCATTTATTATAATTCCCTACAAAATGTTGCCAGAAATTAAAACACAGAAGCTATCCTAAAATATTCTTCCCTGATCAACCAAATTCTAACCACTACATACTAATCGGACCATATCTACCTCATATGGCCTCCAAATTGAGTGATTCTAGTGGCTAAAAATTTGTGACACATATATCTATAATTCTTATGTTAACCATTTATTTTAATTCTCTACAGAATATTTCCAGAAATTAAAACACAGAAGCTATCCTAACATATTCTTTCCTGATTAACCATTTTCTGATGACTACTTACTAATCAGACCATATCTACCTTATATGGACTCCAAATTGAGTGATTTTAGGGGCTAATAATCCGTGAGACATAGATCTACATTTTTCATGTTAACTATTTTTTTTAATTCTTTACCAATTCATCCCGAAATTTTAAAAATAAAACTTAAAATTTTGCCACCCATAGCCATACATATGCAAAACTATCTACACCAGCCTAAGTATTCAAACATACATAATATGTGACATGATATAGCAACATCCATGACCAATCATCAGAGTTCTAAGATCAAAATCTCATATAAATATTACAAGTTTCAAATTGTTTCTTCAAAAATAAATATTGTTAAACTTACCTTGAGCACTTAGTCTTCTAGACTTCTCCTTCCTCTTTCTTCCTTTCTTCCTCTCCTTTCCTTACACTACCTTGCATCTATTTTTCCTCTCCCTTACTTGGACGAAAATTCTAATGTTATAGGGGTGGGTTTTGCTTAAATAGACCACCAAATAATTCACCTTCATGATCATAGGTCTACCTTATCACAATTAGTATACACTTGGTTGAATTATGAAAATTATGATAATATGTTCTTAAGATAAGGGACAAAGTCCCTTTGATTTAGGGATTCATTTCCTTTTTCTTTTGTCTTAATAAATTATGATAGGTTTTCATTTTTAGGTGGAAAATTTCTAACCCTTGAATCTCCATTATTTGGTTGAAATTATTTGTGTGGAATAGGAATGTTTTGTCCTAATGTCATGTATTATCATACCACTTGCTAAAATTATGAGTGTAGGATATAGATGTTTTGTCCTAAAGCCTTGTATTATCATACCACTTGCTAAAATGATGAGTGTAGAATATAGATGTTTTGTCCTAAAGTCTTGTATTATCGTACCACTTGCTAAACTTTTGTCTTGAAGCCATGTAACCTAATATTTATTATATTATCACATGATTTATTTATTTTATTTTTCCTCTTGGATTTAGGCTTATTCATACCCATTTCCTTTGCTTTGGATAAAATTATACCTTTCTTGGAGGGCTTAGACACATTTTCATAATTTTTGAGCTATAGGTCGAATTTCTATATCCTAGTCCAAGTCTATGTTTTATTTCTTGTTTAGGTTATCCAATGGGCTTACTAAAAACTTATGTGAAGTGTAAAAATCTATATGAAGTGTCCATAGGTTAAAGCCCAATTTATGGGTGGAGATACTAAACTTAGTAACTTTAACTCTTAAATTAGGAAAAATTACCCTAATCCAATCTTCTTGAAATTTTAATACATTTACTTACTTCACAAAAATTTATCTTCCTTACCCAAGAATTTCACCTTTCTTTAGTATATTTGTTTCTAATTTTTCCTCTTAGGTTTTCTCTCTTTACCTATTTCATTAATGTTAGAACATTTCTATGCATACACGTAAGGTGAAGAATTTCTAAGGATAATATTTCCTTAGATATCTAAAAATTGTCTAATAAATTTTATTTCTTTAATTAAATATTTATGTACCTTTATCAATAAAAGAAACGAAATTAGGGATGTTACTTTGAATACATGAAACGAAATTAGGGATGTTACAAGCCGAGGGAGGGCCGCTCCAACTAGGTGACAGTGGTAATGTAGGGGGGGCAAGAGGGTGATGTACTCACATTCTCTGATCACTTATTGTGACTGTAATCGAGGTCACTATGCATATAGTAAATGAGTTATATTTTGATTGCATTGACTAGATTGCCGAGTGAGGCAGGTGCATTAAAAGTGATGATTTTATCTCTAAATCTTAATATTTTACTATAGCTTATACAGCTTAGCATAACAACATTTGTTTAATGATCATACCGTGCTACATATGGTTTTGGATATCTGAATATCCTTTGATTTGAGAATATTTGAATTGCGGGTCCCATATGAATATACTTTTGAACTGTATTTTCTATGTGACACATTTTAAAATATAAGTACATCTTTATGCTGACCTAAGAGGTCATAGGAGGAATTATTTGCTCACTGAGTTGTCAAACTCACTATATGATATTTTCACTTTTTTCATATGAGAATACAAAATCTGATCCTGCAGATAGGTGATCAGTTAGGTGACATATTCTGTGAGCGAGTCTATATTGCTTCCAAGGCTCACGGTTTTTGAATTATACTGTGTTTTTATTCTAGAGTGCTCTAAACGCTACAGGCAGGATCTCCATTTCTGCTGTACTTTGATTTTTATAGACTTGCTCTGTATATTGTGTATACATGAGAGAACCTATATATATTTGTTCCCATGATAAATAATTGAATTATGCATCTTTATGGAGAATATCTGATTACGGAAAGAAAAATAAAATGTTTATTTTACGTAACGTAAATTAGGGCATTACAACTTGGTATCAGAGCATTAGGTTTCCCTATGGCTATCAGAGCAAATAATTCATTAGTAGGACTTTGAGTATGGGTATGTAACCGCGGACATATTTATACTCACGGTGCTGCTGTGGAATTCTATAGGGTGTCATCATCTTCTTTCTTTTGACTTTTTTCCTTAAATATGCAATGTTTAAACATCGATTCATATATTCTTGACAGTGCTTCTTAAGTATGGACTACTAGTTCAGCTTTTGAATTCATTTTGATGAACAATAAAAAGGAGAACCCTCTTGGGTATAAAGAAAAAGAATTAGCTAAAAATAAGAAGATTTCATCCGAACACAAAGGTAATGGCTTGTTTGGATGTCAAGAAGGTTTGAATTGGTTGTTTGATTTGCTTATGTGAAGCGATATGATAAATGGCTAACATAATATTAATAGTGGGTTATAATGTGATCGATGTTGTTAACTCTAAGATAATGGTTTTTAATAAAGTAGGTGTTTTGGAAATAGATGTAAATATCTCTTTGGATGGATGAATTAGAACCTATGTATATAAATGGATTTGGCAAGTTGTGGGGTGGATTAAATTTAAGAGCAGGGAATTTATGAAGATATTGTTTTCAATTATAGATATTGTTGATATAAAGGATTCGAAGACAGTTTGGTTTTCAATAATGTTATGTACAAGCATTATGAGAAAGGAATGTTTGCCCATGGAAATTTAAAATTTGAGGTATGCAAAATGGGCAATTCATATGAAGGACTCTTGGATAGACATAAATTTTTCATGATTGATTGTTAAGATATTTCATAAGCATGTTAAAGAATAAAGTCAAAATAGGTTGAAATTGTTTAAGTGTTTTGAAGTGCGATCTAGCTGATACAGTATAAAGATGTCATCAATAGCTGAAAAGGTTAGTAAAGGAGTTGCAAGTAGTGAGCAATCATGGAAGTAAGTACCCAGTAATTTAATTTCACCTTTAGTAACCATAAGTTATTACAAAAAGGGTGTCAAGGATATTTGACAGTGGTGAGAGATGTTGATATAAAGTAGACCAATGCAGATCAAGTTCCAATGATTAGAGAATTTTTTGATGTATTTCTGAGGAATTTTCAGGATTATCTCGAAATATAAAATAGAATTTGGAATTGATTTACTTCCTGGAACCCAATAAGTGTTTATGCCCTCATATAGAATGACACCAACTAAACTCAAGGGATTTATATGCCCTAATACTCTCCTTGAGGTGCTATAGTCCTATTTATAGAAAAGAAGGATGGATCACTACGATTATGCATAGATTACAAATAGTTGAATAAGGTGATAGTACGTAATAAGTATCTGTTACCTCGTATAGATGATTTGTTTGACCAACTATAGAGTGCTCAATATTTTTTTTAAAAAAATGATTTAAGATCTGGGTATCATCAATTGATGATAAGGGAAGATAATATTCCAAAAATTACTTTCAGGATTCGGTATGGGTATTATGAGTTCTTAACAATGCCCTTTTGTTTGACAAATGCCCCAGCTACATTTATGGATTTGATGAATAGAGTACTTAAGCTGTTCCTAGATCAATTTATTATTATATTTATTAAAGATATATTAGTATATTCCAAAAGTTTAGAGGATCATAAGCAACATTTAATGACAGTTTTACAAACTCTAAGGAAGTATCAATTATATGGTAAGTTCTTAAAATGTGAATTCTGACTTAGTAGTGTTACTTTCCTAGGAAATGTGGTTATCAAGGATGGTATTTAAGTTGATCCTAAAATGGTAGAAGTGGTGCAGCAATGGCCATGCCTTACCACAATTATAAAGATATGTAGTTTTCTTGGTTTAATAGGCTATTACCGTAGATTCGTTAAAAAAAATTTCAAAATAAAAATTGCTGCTCCTTTGATGAGATTATCAAGGAAAGGAATAAAATTTGACTAGACACTAGTATTGTCTATTCCTTCAAGTACCGAAGGATACATGGTATATTATGATGCATCAAGTATTGGATTAGGGTGTGTGTTAATACAACATGGTTGAGTCATTACATATGTATCTAGACGACTTAAACCACATGAGCAAAATTATCTGACTCATGATTTGGAAATGACAGCAGTTGTTTTTACTCTAAAAATTTGGAGGCATTATCTGTATGGTGAGACATGTGAAATCTATACAGATCATAAAAGTCTCAAATACATTTTTTTAAAAAAAGATCTTAACTTGAGGCAAAGACGATGGATGAATTTACTTAAAGATTATGACTGTCCAAAGTTAATGCATTAAGTAGGAAGTCAATTAGTAGTTTGACTCATATCACAATGGTAAGGAGGTCTTGATTAAAGAAATACATAAGTTGGAAAGTCATGGGATAGTATTGGAAGTAAAGCAGTCTGGGATACTATTGGCCCATATACAGTTTCAATCATCTTTGGTTGAGCAGGTGAAAAAGGCACAGGAAGATGATTCCTATTTATGCAAGAAAATTAAAGAGGTGAAAAGTGGCAGTGATGTTGAATTTACTGTATACTCTGAAAGAATTCTGAGATTGGATAAGCAATTGTGTGTACCTAATAAAGAAGAACTTAAGAAAGAGATTTTAGAGGAAGCTCGTAGATCCATATATTCCATTCATCCTGAGATAACAAAAATGTATAAAGATCTAAAAGAAATTTATTGGTAGGACGGTATGAAGAAAGATATAGTTGATTATGCCTCTCAATGTTTAACTTGCCAGCAGGTAAAAGCAGAACATTAAAGGCCTGTTGGGTTACATCAACAAATAGAAATACATGAATAAAAATGAGAGAGAATAACTATGGATTTTGTTACAAGGCTACTGCAGACACCAAAAACGGTTTAACTCAATATGAGTTATCATTGATAGGTTGACTAAATTAACACAATTCCTACCAGTGAAAACCACATTTAACGTAGCTCAATATGAAAAACTATATTTGAATGAGATAATGAGACTTCATGGGGTACCGACATAGATTATTTCTAATCGAGGACCACAGTTCACAACTCATTTTTGGAGAGCCTTCTAAGAAGCTTTAGCCACGAAGATAAATCTTAGTATTGCTTTTCATCCTCAAACAGATGGACAATCTGAGCGAACCAACCAAATATTGGAATACATGCTTCAGGCATGTGTGCTTGATTTTTAATAGTGATGAATAGTGTAAATAATAACTTTCATTTTTCTCTCTAGATCTGGAGTACCTATTGGCTTCCGATCTCAAAACTAAGGATACCACTGGATTCAGGACAGAGAATACTACGGTTTTGACCGATCAATTTTTCAAATCAGCCGTAGAATTACAGCAGATCGGAGGTAGTAAATCTTAGAAAAAGGTAAATCCTGAAACTCCTACTTAGAGTCTTCAAATTGAGAATCTAACACCGTAGATGGATTCAGGAGTTAGATAAACCGTAGGATTGAAAATATTTTGGCTATTTGACAACTTTTTGTTCACTGTGAATAGTGATTTCTGGTGGTGAATAGTAATTCTAGCCTGCATGAATAGTATTTTCCGCCGTAAACAATGACCAAGCTCCCAGAGTCATTTCCTAAGTCTTTGGACCTTTTGGACACGTTTTTGAGGTCTAATTGATCAAATTCGGATTGGAAAAGTACATTTTAGGGTTGTCCAACCAGGAGCCTACCTTGTGAGTAGATAATTCTTTCTATGACTTATCCCATACTCTTCTTGAACTATAAATGTATAATTGTTTCTGTTTACAAATTATTTATGCTATTATAAGTTTATTCAATGTGTTAAAATATCTGTTATACAAGATATCCCCAATTATTTGAGTAATAAGGTTGGTAACTCCAAACTATGCCTTGATTTCATTCCCTACATGTGGTAGGATGGGCTGAAATTCGAGGATCGAATTTTTTAAGGGGGAAAGAATGTAACATCCCGTAATTTTTATTTTTAAATAATAATGTTTTGCTATAAACAAATATATTTTTATTTGTTTAAAAATAATTATGTTATGCTAAAAGTAAGTATATTTTTAATTAAAGTACTTATTGTTTTGCTTAAAATAATTATATTGGCCTTTAATAAATTTTTGTTGTATTTTTAGAAATATTCTTTCTTTTATTATGTATAAAGATATTTTTGTTTTATTAAGATTTTGAACAAGAAAATTCATGATTTAAGAGTTTAACTAAAGGTTTATGAGAATGTAAAGTTTTAGAAATTTTTGGGATGTTTTAGGATGAAAAACGGAATGTATATGAATATATATAAAATAAAATCCTATTATTCAATTATTAAATAATAATAATAATTATTATAATTATAAAGAATCAAGAAAAAGGGGAGGGGAGGTGGAAACCGAAACGTGAAAATGGAAGAGAATAAATAGTGTGAATAATAACCTTCATTTTCTTCTCTAAATCTGGAGTGTCTACAGTCTTCTGATATCAAAATTCAAGGTACCACTGGATTCAGGATGGAGAATACTATGGTTTTGACTAAATAATTTCTCAAATCAGCCGTAGAATCACCGTAGATCGAAAGTAGAAAATTTCAGAAAAAGTAAACTCTGAAACTCTTACTCAGAGACGTCAAATTGGAAATGTGACACTGTAGATGGATTCAGTAGCTAGATAAACCTTAGGACATGAAATTTTTCATCTATTTGACAACTTTTGTTCTTGGTGAATAGTATTTTCCGGCCATGAATAGTGATCAAGTTTCCGAAGTCATTTTCTTGATTTTTAGACCCTC
Source organism: Gleditsia sinensis (assembly GCA_037074535.1). Taxonomy (NCBI): domain Eukaryota; kingdom Viridiplantae; phylum Streptophyta; class Magnoliopsida; order Fabales; family Fabaceae; genus Gleditsia; species Gleditsia sinensis. The sequence goes on from CM073464.1 coordinate 21,445,096, forward strand.
CAGACACGTTTTTGAAGTCTGTTTAGTCAAATGTGGATTGGAAAAGTGCATTTTGGGGCTGTCCAATCTAGAGCCCTTACCTTGTGAGTAGATAATTCTTTCTTTGACTTACCCCATGCTTTTCTTGAATTATAAATGTATAATTGTTTCTGTTTACAATTATTTATGCTATCATAAATTTCTGAAATGTGTTAAAATATTTATTTTGCTTACGAACTGGCACATAGTTCAAGAAGAGTATGGTTTTAGAAATAAATTTTGGAACTTATTGAATATGTGGTTCTAAATGTATTTATCATTATTTGATAAAGTGAATATTATGTGCACGATGCATTGATTTGTAAAGCTATATACTTGTGAAAATGATGCATGTCATATTATAAATGAGATTGAATGGTAAGCATAAAGCTCATGGTGAGTTGCTTGGTAATTATGGAAAGCGTAAAGCTCATGGCGAGTTGCTTGATAAATATGACAAGCGTAAAGCCCATGGCGTGTTGCTTGATAATTTTACATGTATTTATATGTATGGATGAATATCGACTGGTTGTATGGCTTGTGACGGTACCGAATAAGGGACGCCATATTAGCCTGAGTGAGCTGGGAGAGGGTCGCTCCAACTAGGTGGTAATGTGGGGGGGGGGGCAGGAGGGTGATGTACTCACATTCCCTGATAACTTATTATGACTGTAGTCGATCAGTCAATATGTGTATAGCAAATGAGTTATGTTTTCATTGCATTGACCAGATTGCCGAGTGAGGCAGGTGCATTAAAAGTGAGGCAGATGCATTAAAAGTGATAATTTGATTTCAAAATCTTAATATTTTACTATAGCTTATACAGCTGAGCATAACAACATTTGTTTAATGATTATATCGTGCTGTATATGGTTTTGGATATCTGAATATCCTTTGAATTGAGAATATTTGAAATACGGGTCCCATATAAATGTACTTCTGAACTGTATTATCTATGTGACAAATTTTAAAATATAAGTACATCCATATGCTAACCTAAGAGGTCATAGGAGGAATTATTTACTCACTAAGTTGTCAAACTCACTACAAGATATTTTCATATTTTTCAGATGAGAATACAGAGTCTGATCCTACAGATAGGTGATCAGTTAGGTGACATATTCTGTGGGTAAGTCTACGTTGCTTCCACGGCTCACAGTTTTTGAATTATATTGTATTTGTATTCTAGAGTGCTTTGAACACTATAGGCAGGATCCCCATTTCTGCTGTACTTTGATGTTTATAGACTTGGTCTGTATATTGTGTATATATGAGAGAAATGACAAAGAATTGAATTGTGCATCTTTATGGAAAATATCTTATTGTGGAAAAAAATGTTTGTTTCACCTACTCGTAAATTAGGGGCGTTACAAAATCTCTATAGGCGAGAATAGAGTGTCGATCACATGAGAATTGATGTTATTACTTACTATACTAATTTAAACTTTATTCCGATTGAATAATTCGAATGTTAAATTGATTAAGAATGAAAAAATAAAATAAAACAAAAAGCAAAAAGAAATCAGAAATGTAACATCTCTAATTTCGTTTCATTTATTAATAAATATATATAAATATTTAGTGTAATATCCCTGATTTCATTTCTTTTATTAATAAAGGTACATAAATATTTAATTAAGAAAATAAAATTTATTAGACAATTTTTAGATATCTAAAGAAATATAATCCTTAGAAATTCTTCACCTTATGTGTATGCATAGAAAATGTTTCTAACATTAAGGGAATAGGTTAATAGAGAAAACCTAATAGGAAAAATTAGAAATAACATACTAAAGAAAGACAAAATTTTTAAGAAAGGAAGATAAATTTTTGTGAAGTAAGTAAAAGTTTTAAAATTTCAAGAAGATTGGATTCGAGTAAGTTTTCTTAATTCAAGAGTAAGAATTACTAAGTTTAACATCTCCACCCATAAATTGGGCTTTCACCTATGGACACTTCATATAGAGTTTTTCTAGTTCACATGAATTTCTAGTAAGCCAAAAGAATAGCCTAAGTAAGAAATAAAACATAGACTTGGACTATGGTATAGAAGTTGGACCGATAGCCCAAAAATCATGAAAATGTGACCAAGCCCTTCATGAAAGATAAAATTTCAACCAAAGCAAAGGAAATGGGTAAGAATGAGCCCAAATCCAAGAAAGAAAAATAAGAATCATGTGAAAAAATAGTAGTGTAATAATAATCAAGATTAGGTCATATGACATTAAGACAAAACATCTATATCCTACATTCATAATTTTAACAAGTAGGTAATAATACATGGCATTAGGACAAAACATCTATATCCTATATTCATAATTTCAACAAGTGAAAAATAATATATATTATTATGACAAAACATCCTTATCTTACATAAATAATTTCAGCCAAGAAAGGGAGACTCAAGGGCTAAAAATTTGTTACCTAAAAAGATAAATCCATCATACTTGAGTAAGACAAAAGAAAAAGGAAATGAATCTCTAAATCAAAGGGACCTTGTCCCGTGTCTTAAGAAAATTTTATCATAATTTTCAAAATAAAAATCTCCTTTTGCTATACATATCTTGACTAAGGGAGAGGAAGACAAGAACATGAGTTGTCTTTCCCTAAAAAACAACCAAGTGCATTTTAATTATGATAAAGTAGACCTATGATCATGAAAGGTGAACCACTTGATAGTTTATTTAAGTAAAACCCACCCTTATAACATTATAATTTCATCCAACTGAGAGAGAGGAAAAAATAAATGCAAGGTAAAGTGAGGAAAGGAGAGAAAGAGAGGAGAAGAAGAAGAAGTCTAGAGGATTAAGTACTCAAGGTAAGTTAGCTTAATCTCCACTTGAATCCATCTTTTCTCTTCATCATTGGAGTTTAAAAACTCACCCTCCTTCTCTTATTTAAGCTACTAGAAAAGCTAAGGGAAGGGAGAAATCATGCTACTTACTTCAAGAGGAAACAAGAAAAAGAATTCACTAAGTGAGCTAGGAATCTTTAGGTAGGTTTAATAATATCTCTTTTTGAAGGAAAGCTTTGAAATTTGTAACTTTTATATGGGATTTTAATCTTAGAACTTTGAAAAAATTTACAATGTTTGCTACTTTGATGATTGATCATGGATGTTGCTATATCATGTTACATGTTCTTTTGCATATGATGAATGTTTTGAACATTTCGGTTGGTGTAGAAAGTTCTGCATAGGTATGGCTATGGTTGGTAAAATTTTATGATTTTTATGATACTATTTTGTATATTTGAATATGATGAAAATTGATGGAATATGATTAGATGTAAAGAAAATGGAAGAGGATGTAATATAATGCTGAACTAAAACCTTAGGAAAGGTTTAGTTAGGAAACTAGATTTCGGAGTAACTAGGGAAACTTCTATTTTTGAAATTTTAGGAATAATAAGTTAAGAATTAAAAGAAATAGTTAACATGAAAAATGTAGATCTTTGTCTTATAGATTTTTATCCATTGGAATCACTTAATTTGGAATCCAGATGAGGGAGATAATGCCCGATATGTAAGCAGTGGTCAGAAAATGGTTAACAAGGTAAGAATATGTCAGGTATGCTTATGTGTTTGAGTTTCTGGGATAAATCTGTAGGAAATTAAAAGAAATTATTAACATGATAAATGTAGATATATGTTTCATGAATTTGTAGCCATTGGAAACATTCAAATTGGAATCAATATGAGGGAGATATGGTTAGATTAGTAAGCAGAAGTCAAAAACTAGCTAACCTGGGAAGAATATGTTAAGTATGCTTCTGTGTTTGAATTTTTGGGCAATATCTATAGGGAATTAAAGGAAATTGTTATCTAAATAAATATAGATATATGTATCATGGATCTATAGCATCTAACATCAATTAATTTGGAGTCCATATGAGAAAGATATGGTTGATTAATTCGTAAGGGTTTGAATCAGTCTAGAATCCAGGGTGGTAAATGTAAGTGTTTTTATTTTTGATTTTCTGGGAGTAATTAGTAAGCAATCTGAAGAAATGATAAACATTAAAGTTATATATAAGTGTCTTAGCATTTTACAAGCTTTCGAATCACCTCAATTGGAGTTCGTATGAGGGAGATATGGTTTGATTAGTAAGTAGATGGCTGAACCTACCTGAGAAGAAATAACATTGAATTTGAGGGTGTAGTAACACTATGATTACTTAAGATTTTACTAAAATGTTCAACATAAGAGTTTTATTGGATTGTCTTATCTTTTAATTGACATTAAGATCACCTCAATCGAATTTAAAATGAGGGTGTTATGTACTGTTTAGTGAGAGAGGATAATAATATTTAAAAAAGAAGAAGAATCTTATAAATGAAAATAATAAATGACTAGTGTATGCCATAGCCATTGCCATTGCATGAACTCCTTACCATTATAAATGTGTAATTTTAACATGAAAATATTTTATAAAGTGATATTTGAAACAATTATGTTTATGGCATGATTACCAATGACTTTTGGTAATGACTATATTTTGATGAAAAATTATGGCATAATGAACATACTTATTATTGAAATCATATTTTTGGCTATTAATGTGAAAAGAAAATAAAAGAAATGAAATGAACACGGTCACATGGTGGTCCGTATGGTGCACCAGTAGAGTACGCCCTACCAACGGTTATAATTATGTTAATGAGAAAAGAAAGTGTGTCATGTCGGATGGAGTGAGAAAATCCCGTATCGGAGAGTAGAAAGTACTCACCTTGACCGAGATAACTTGATATGAAAATAAGTTGATAGCCATCATATGATATTTTGAAAATAGTTATTCATGCCATAGATGTCATAACTGTACGAATTTCATGTGCATAGATAAAGTGCATTCATGTGACCTAAAGATATTTGTTATAGTTTATACAGATGAACATGACATGATGAGTTATGTTGATGATAATTATGATTTATTGTTGAACTTACTGGGATTTAATTATCACAATATTTCCATATCATGTTTAGAAAACTAAGTTATGCAGATGTTGGTTAATGTGTAGTTCATACAAAGATGAATACAATGTCAGAACGCAAGTGCACGTATCGTGACCAAGTAATAAAGTGATGAGTGAGTATCGTCCCACAAGGAGTGAACTAAAACTGTTTAGAGACCTTTGCTGTATGAATGCTGTAGCAACACTAAGTTGTTCACAAAATTGAAATAGAGATGGGTTGGCTGATCTTTACTGTAACTAGACTGAAAAGTATTAGGGAATAGAAAGGAAACTATATGGGGAGAACTGAGGTTGCTCAGGGTTGTCATGGACCACTGCACTCATATATGCTCTGGGCTTTGCTGCAGCAATTGTCCTGAGTGCCCAATTCAGTCCTGGATAGAGTCTTCCCAGACTACCATACCTCACAATTCCAAGGTTCAAACATGCATTCCTGCATCAGTCCTCACCTCTGATTTGTACATGAAGTCCATTATGGGACTAATGGGTTGCCCGTATATCCTTACATGAGGTAACCCCTTTTCATTCAGCTTTTTTCCAGCCTCTATTACCCTTCCAGGAGAATGGTGGCCTTGGTTTTCTTCCTCCAAACTTCCGTTATTAAGGAAAGAAAAACTACAGAATATACAGCTGAATGGTAAACAAAACTGCAGCGACATGTATTGATAATAAAAGTATGCTTCGGTCCATTACAACCCTTGTGCAACCCTAGCTGGAAACTAGCCAAGCCTCATGGGTGCACTAGTTACAAAAACTCCAAAAACACTGGTGTGCATTCTAAGAGATAAAAACTAAAATACAAAATGGAGTTCTTTCTTTTTGATAAAGCAGTAAAACAACAACAGAAAATAAGTTCCCTTCTAGACTAGCACACTATTCCCCCCATGCTGCACCTTCCGGTGTTAGCAGCACTCTAGGCTATGGTGACATTTTTCTCCCAGTTCTTTCCTCTTTCTCCCCCTGGCGGGCTCTCTTCCATTGGCTGCTGTTCGGCCTTTTATAGGCAACCTTCGTGGTCCCAGTAAAGCGCCTTGGACTGCTGCCATACCTTCTGCTCTGCAGCAGGCGCCCTTGTTGTGCAGCTCTTTTTATTTTTTCTTCCTCTCCACTTTCAGTAGTGGAGGCAGTCCTGTACCAGCAGCCTGCAATGTCCCTGCTGCGCAGCTCTGCCACCTGCACCAAATCACACAGAATCATCGTATTGCAGGGGAGAGAGAAAACAGCTTTACCCACTATCACCTGTGGTTTTGCTATCATTGCTATACATGCTCACTGAAATGCTGCAGCAATGAGGTAGCTACGTTATAGCCAGAAAAGTTATCCCATTCAATTAAATCAGAGGGTAAAAAGTGCTTAAAACACTAGAAAAATTCAGTAAACAATCATGGGCAACACATAGAAACTATAGTGAAATGCAGTTATCAAATCCCCCCAAACTTAATGGATTGCTTGTCCCCAAGCATCTTACTCTGCTCACTATAAACCTACCACCCAGACTTTTCTCATGTCAGACTCCATAGCTCTGCTGATAGCTATCAACTCTAAGGATTGCTTTTATCTAAAGGATACCATAAATCTTACTCCCAATCACAGCAAACACCTTCTCTGAATTTGTGTGTGTGTGATATGGACAGTTTTGTCTAGTAGTTATTTAGGTCAAAAACAGCCAGAGTTCCTAAGACTTTTATGCTAATATTTTGAGCTTCCTTTCTTAGATCAAGCTGGCATTCATCATAGGTACAGTCAGGACATCAGATATGGGGAAATGGGGCGGCTTACTGAATTTCTTCCTTTACTGTTGTTTTTGGCATGGATATTATTCTAGCAGAGGTCATTACATCCTTTTGACGCGAATGCCAACATGTTCAATGCAGGCACCCGGTTACTCAGCCTTATCACCCTTCAACCGCTTCCCACTCATACTCCACATCCCTGTTTTACGCAAGGGCACACATGGGGCTCATGCATACCCCTGGTTACTAAGGAACTACAGAGCATTGGAGTGTCCACTCTTTGTCCCTGTTTTACGCAAAGGAACACATGGGGCTCATGTATACCCCTGGTTACTAAGGAACTACAGAGCATTGGTGTGTCCATATATATATATATATATATTTTGTTTGGTTGGTTATTTTCTACTCCCCTCCCCCAAACTTAAACCTTTATGCCCCTATGTGTCTGCCTCTTTTATAATTCTATAGGAAGCTCTCACTACTAGCTCTAAGACTAAGGACCACTTTCTAAAAGATCACCAAATTCTATGTTGGGCAAACTGCCCATGATCCAGTGCTTATAAGAAGAGGGTGCTGTGTAATGGGGTAAGGCTGTAGGTTTCCTATTCTGATTTTTAACAAAATACCCAATCCTTCTCATGGAGTATCCCAAAACTTTCAGCAGGCCATGCACCTATTCCACCCTCTTTTTTTATATCAAACAATTATAACTGTATTCAACTTAATCAGAATCAGTGATTACTAAGACAGACTTATTCAACACAGGTCGACAAAAACACAAGTGGACAGCAATATAAACAATCACCTAGATAAGCAGCACAGCTAACTATGCGATATGCTCTAGCAATACTACAGCAATGAATCAAAACACAAGAGTAATATGCTCCAGCAATACTATTCCCAGCAGACATTATATCACACACCCCCCAAACTTAAATTGAGCAGTGTCCTCACTGCTGATGCAATGGCCAGAAAACAAAATACACCCACAAACAGAAACAGAAACAAAGGAATTCCAAATACAGCAGAGAAGGAATAAGGGTTGAGGGAACTTTCCTGAGGGTGCTTGCAGGTATGCTGCAGCACCCTAGGGTCATTGACCCCCAGAAGATCTTGATGAACTTCTGAGCCCACTCCTCATCTGTGTTGATTGTTGTGGGGCCTTTCCTTTGCGCAATACTGCTGCCCTTTTGGCAATGGGCTCATCGTCATCAGAGGACGCAGTTTCTTCCGGTGGCTGGTGGGGTTCGGGATAGGGCTCCTTGGTGGAGGAGGATCCTTCAGAGGCCTTAGGTTGCTCTGCTTGTGCTTCTGGTGCTGAGGCTGACTCCTCAAAGGTGGCATGGAGCAGGGCAGTTGGAAATTCTGGGAATGGGAAGAACTGCTTAAAATTGTGCTCCAAAGTAGTGTGGAGGGCGAAGTCCCTCTTCTGTGCATATTGCCAGAAGGTTTGCTGGTGCTGCAGTAACTGTGCTTGCTGTCTAAGGAGGGTGGATTGTTGCTGCAGCAGATGCTGAATGGCCTTGTTAGCTGGCTGAGTGGCAGAGGAGGAAGCAGATGGGCCAACAATTGGTGGGGGGTCTTGAGAGGCAGCTGGTGGGTGCGGGGCTGCTTTCTCCAGAACAATGCGAGCAATGGTGGTAGGGGTGATGGGAGTGGTGTCCTTCAAGACCTCTTCGTCAATGGAGACTGGTACTCCATGATTCTTGCACAGGGTGGTGATGAGGGAAGGAAAGAGTAGGCTTCCCTTCTTTCGGCCGGCACATGCTTGGATTTGGCCACTTATAATGTGGCCAACGTTGAGTGGCCTGCCGAGGATGAGCGCGTCCACCATTGCTACTCTTTCTCTGCTCACAGTCTGCCTGTGGGTGAAAGGTAGAAGACGGGTCTTGAGAAAATGGTACTAGACCTTTGCTGCCGGCACCAAGGAGATTCGATTTACAGTGGTGGAGCCCTGGGGAGATTTATCCCAGGTGGTGCCAGGAAGGCACACCCGGGTGAGCATTGCTTCCCAGTCTTCATCCCGCAGACTCTGCAGATAGTCCTCATAGTTGTCCTCCTCATCGGGCAAATTGTAGGCCTTGTTGATGGCAGCTTGGTCAAAGCGTACCTTCGTTTCCCGAAGTCTCACCCACTTGTCAGTTTCTGGTGAGAAGTTCGCATAGAACTCCCGAACCAGTGGAATGAGGGCCGTTTGCGGATGACTTGCAAAATTTTCCCAAGCCCTCTGCTTTACCACCATGCCAACGTACATTGGCATTCCCAAATCGCCAGCGGAGGTGAAGGTGAACCCTTTCTCGGCGCAGAAGTTTCTGGGCATGATTTCGTCGTCGTGCCTCCTCCAGTTTTCTTCAGAGGTGAATTTCTTTGCCTTGCTCACCTTGCTAGCCACTGTCTTGATTCTCGGCATGTTTGGTTCGAGGGGTTGAAGGTTGGGGTTTTCTGGGTCGAAGGAGGTGAGAGGGTTGCAGGGCTTGAGAACTCAGAGAGGTGAAATGAGAAGGGAAGCTGCAGAGGTGAAAACGTGGGTGTCTTAACTCGGGGAAGAAATGGGTTGGAAGTTGCAGAGGTTTAAAGACCGTAGGTGTCTTATGGCCTTCTTGTCAGTTTTCTCGCCCACCATTTTTTTTAACTACCGAAGCATAGCAGAGGGGAACCCTTGGCTTAGAGCTGATTGTGTTGCTGCAGCAATGTTGCAGCAAAACTAGGTTGCCTAGGACTCGTGCTGCAGCAGAAAGTGCTCGTTATTCACCCAGCTGTAGCAAAACAGGGACTATCTTTAGTTACAGGGTTGCTGTAGCAAAACAAAAACTGGTCCTGCAACTGCTTGCTTCATAACCTGTGTAACAACCACAAAAGCTATCAGACTCATGATCTAAACTATCTTAAAACTATTAACTTGAATAATAACAAATTTGAACATGGGTTGCCTCCCATGAGCGCTTGTTTTAGAGTCTTCAGCCTGACTTTCCTTCTGTTCAATCCTCTTGCAGCTGAATGGAAATGTGCTGTCTATCCACATCACCCCCCAGATAATGCTTGCATCTTTGCCCATTAACCCTGAATGTCCTCCCTTCCTTCCCTTCTTCCAATTCAATAGTCCCAAATGGGAAGACCTTACTTATGCGAAAGGGTCCAGACCATCGTGATTTCAACTTCCCAGGAAACAAGGTTAGCTTGGAGTTGTACAATAGTACTCTTTGTCCCACTTTGAAGTTTTTGGGCTGTATCTTCTTGTCATGCCATTGCTTTGCTTTCTCCTTGTCTAGTTTGGCATTTTCATAGGCCTACCCTCGGAATTCATCCAGCTCATTTAGCTGCAGCATTCTCTTCTCACCCACAGCATCCAGGTTCCAGTTTAGCTTTTTTACTGCCCAATATGCTCGATGTTCCAGCTCCACTAGTAGATGAAAAGCCTTCCCGAATACCAACCTGTAAGGTGACATGCCCAGAGGTGTCTTATAAGCTGTTCTATATGCCCAAAGGGCGTCATCCAACCTTGAGGACCAATCCTTCCTCGTAGGACCTACTGTTTTCTCTAAGATTCTCTTGATCTCTCGGTTGGAGACTTCAGCCTAGCCACTTGTTTGTGGGTGATAAGGGGTTGCTACCTTGTGTCTGACTCCATATTTGGCTAGTAGTGCCTTGAACTGCCTATTGCAGAAATAGGTCCCTCCATCGCTGATGATAGCTCTAGGGGTTCCAAACCTTGTAAAGATATTCCTCTTCAGGAATCTGGTCACGACTCTGGTGTCATTGGTCTGGGATGCACTGGCTTCCACCCACTTTGAGACATAGTTTACAGCTACAAGGATGTATTGGTTGCCAAAACTTGAGGGAAATGGTCCCATAAAATCTATGCCCCAGACATCAAATAATTCCACCTCTAGGATGTTGTTCAGTGGCATTTCATGCTTGCGAGATATATTCCTTGTTCTCTGGCACCGGTCACATTGCCTTGCATAAAAGTGGGACTCTTTGAATAAGGAGGGCCAATAGAAACCTGCCTGCAGCACTTTGTTTGTGGTCCTAACTCCTCCAAAATGACCTCCATAAGGGGAAGCATGGCATTGCTGCAAGATTTGCTCCGTCTCTTCGCTGGGTATGCATCTCCTTATCATTTGATCAGCATACTGCTTGTAAAGATAGGGTTGATCCCAGTAGTATGAGTTGACTTCATGCAGAAATTTTTTCTTCAGCTGCCACGTCAGGTCTGGTGGGAGCATTCCACTCACGAGGTAATTTACATAGTCAGCATACCATGGCACATCATCTTGGGACAGGAGATAGAGTTGCTCATATGGGAATCTTTCATTAATGTCCTCTGCTTCAGAGTCGTGCTCTTCCAACCTGGAGAGATGATCTGCCACTTGGTTTTCAATCCCCTTCCTGTCTCTGATCTCTAGATCAAACTCTTGAAGCAAGAGCACCCACCAAATGAGCCTTGGTTTGGAATCTTTCTTTCTAACCAAGTGTTTGATGGCAGAGTGGTCTGTGTGCACTATCAACTTTGCTCCTACCAAATATGCTCTGAATTTCTTAAAGGCAAACACTACAGCAAGCAGTTCCTTCTCTGTCACGGTGTAGTTCAGCTGGGCACCTTGCAGCGTTTTGCTAGCATAGTAAATAGAGTGAAACAGCTTGTTTCTGTGCTGCCCGAGGACAGCTCCCAATGCTGGTTCACTAGCATCACACATCAGCTCAAATGGGGAGGTTCAGTCTGGTGCCACAATAACCAGAGCTGTACTCAATTTCTGTTTGAGATCGCAGAATGCTGTAATGCAGCTCTCATCAAAACAAAAGGTTCTGTCCTTCTCTAGCAAGCTGCATAACGGTTTGGCAACCTTAGAGAAGTCCTTAATGAACCTTCTATAAAATCCTGCATGTCCCAAGAAGCTTCGAATGCCCTTGACTGAGGTGGGAGGAGGCAGCTTCTCAATAATTTCTACCTTGGCCTTATCCGCCTTAAGTCCTGTCTGGGATACCTTATGCCCCAGCACAATTCCTTCCTTTACCATAAACTGGCACTTCTCCCAGTTTAGCACCAAGTTTGTTTCCTCACACCTTTGCAAGACTTTGGCAAGGTTTCCCAAGTATCGGTCAAAGGAGTCCCCAAAGACTGAGAAATCATCCATGAAGATTTCCACAAACTGCTCAGCCATTTCTGTGAATATTGCCATCATGCATCGCTGGAACGTTGCTGGAGCATTACACAGCCCAAATGGCATCCTTCGAAATGCAAAGGTACCATAAGGACATGTGAATGTGGTCTTGTGCTGATCTTCTGGTGCTATAGCAATCTGGTTATACCCTGAGTATCCATCCAGGAAGCAATAGTATTCCCTTCTAGCAAGTCTATCTAACATTTGATCAATAAATGGCAGAGGGAAGTGATCCTTCCTAGTGCTCTTATTCAGCTTCCTATAGTCCATGCAAATCCTCCAACCGGTTACAACCTTAGTGGGGATGAGCTCATTGCTTTCAGTTTCCACCATAGTTATGCCTCCTTTCTTGGGAACACACTGGACCGGACTTACCCAGGAGCTATCTGATATGGGGTAAATGATTCCAGCGTCCAGCCATTTGATGATTTCCTTCTTCACCACCTCCTTCATTATTGGGTTAAGCCTTCGCTGGGGTTCTATGGACCCTTTTTCGTTGCTTTCCAAAAGGATCTTATGCATGCAGAATGAGGGGCTGATTCCCTTAATGTCAGCAAGTGTCCAGCCAATGGCTCTTCTGAATTTCTTCAAGGTCAGGACCAATCTTTCTTCTTGTTCCTCTGTCAGAAGTGCTGAGATAACCACAGGAAGAGTGGCTGTTTCTCCTAAATATGCATACTTAAGGTGTGCTAGCAGGGGCTTCATCTCCAAGGCTGGTGGTTCTTCTACTGATGCTTTCAGTAGCCTAGAATCTGGCGTGGTCTCATATAACAGCTCTTTTATTGACTCCTGCTTCCTAAAGCCTTGTCTGACATCAATCCAGGCCCATTCCTTCTCATCTTCTCCTTTGGAATCTGAGTGGTCTATCCATACTGCTGGTGGTGGCTCCTTGCAGCATTTTTCCAGTTGTTCTGATGCTAATGTGTCTATCATAGACACCACTGCACATTCCTATTCTTCACTGGCAAACTTCATGGTCTGGAGCACATTAAATGTAACCTGCCCATCCTGGACTCTCATGGTTAATTCACCTTTTTGAACATCAATGAGGCCTCGTTTGGTTGGTGGCAAAGAAAGGAATGGAAAAGGAAATTAGGAATGGAATGGAATACTGTAAAGAAAAATTACGTTTGGTACACTATGGAAAGGAATGGAATCTGTATTGCTTTACTACGTTTGGTATGCTTTAAATAACGAAAAAATGGAATGGAAAGCTAACAAAAAGACAAAAATGCCCTCAAACATAAAAAATAATAAAATAATATTATTTAACTTTAAAAAATTATTTAAAAATGATATAAATACAAAAATAATTAATAATATTTTATTTTTATTAAAAATATTAATAAAATTAAAAAATAATTTAAATATTATTTTATATTTTATTTATCAATAATAAACAACTTATAATTTGTAAAGAAAAAAATTAGAAAATATTTTTTTTATTCTTCCTCTTAATTTTTAAATACTTTGAGAAGTATTTTTAATTATTTATTATTTATGAATCTCTTTACAGAAAACACTTCAACGAATCATAAAAAATTCTATACAAATTTTTTATGATTTATTTATTAATTTTTTTTAAAAGAATACTTATGTTACCTAATTAATGAAAAATATTTTAATTTTTTAAAAATAAATAAATTTTGATTATACATGATAACACAAAAATTATTATAATTTTTAAATCCTTTTGTATGAATTGTAAATAAATATTATTCATATAAAAAAAATAGATATAGTAGACAATTTGCTGATTTAATATAATATAACTTACCACTTCTATTTTAGCACGAGAAAATAACATAACTTACAAACAATTTGTCCCCCATCCATAAACAACACCAAAATAGCCAAATACAAAAGTTGAACAACTAGTAAACAACAGAAATAATTAAGTACAAAGATAACATAATTAACAATCACATATAACAAATATCATCAGCGAATTATGTCGCGGATCCACTCTGCTTTCTCTTCGTCTGGTATGGATGGAAATCCAACCAGTAAGCGATCATTCTGTGATATAGTAATATGAGCCATACGACGCTCTTGTCTCATCAACTCCTCGACTTTTTCCAACTCTGAATAGAGATGCTCTCTTCTTGCATTCAGCTTAGTATCAACAGACACCCTCTCCATACTTCTAACAAATTTGTCTGTTGCTAATTGAAATGCTTGAATAAAAGGGTCCGGGTCCTCATGCCGTTTGCGCCTTTTCTTTGAGCCTGAACTTGTCTCATTTGCAGGGTTGCTAGGGGCTTCAGAACATGCCATCTCTGCTAAAGGATCCTGGAACATATTCGTGTCCTCCAAGTCTTCAAGTCCGGCACCCTCATTTTCAACAGCCATCTCCTTAATGACGTCACGTGCAGATTGGGCATCTTTACCAGTTGCACGATCCTTTCCCCAAACGGTGCATAGATCCTCAAAGTGATGGAAAGGCTTGTTTCTAAAAGGTGCAGGCTTCTTGTGTGTCTGAAAAAAAAACAAAAAAAATAAACCGAACCAGTCAACAATCTTTAAATATTAAAATATAAACATATCAGAATAAAATACAAATATGTAAAATATGATATAGCATAACTTTAATAACATCATTTACCTGGATATATGTATCCTATACTGCTCTATCTACTGTGACACAATGGGTATTGTTATCATATCCAAATCCACTGGTATTTGTGCCATATACCATATCAAATACGATACTCAAACTAGTTTTCAGTGTTTTTAACCTTGATTGAATATGAGGTATCCCTTTAAGACTCCAGCCAGGACACCTCTCCTGTAACATACTTTCCAAAGCTTGTAAATACCCAGGCTTAAACCCATTATCAGCCATATACTTCTGCTCAATCTTCAACTGAACAAGACATTGGACGAGTAACTTATCCTTATCCACTGTCCATACATGTTTTACACTTTGAGAACTGCCGTCTGAATATTGTGACATTGTACCAGGCTATTGCTAAAAATTAATAAAAATGTAAATATTAAAACAAATGTCATCCATAGTTATACTCCAATGTTAAAAAAAAAACCATAGAATCAATATGAAATTCAATGTTAAAATACAATCACATTGCAGTAATGTAAAAATTAATAAAAATGTAGCACATAAATTTCCATTCAAATGTCAGAATACACATAACAATGTCAGAATACACATAAAAATATACAACATCATTCATCTATTCTCCCTAAACTCATTGAACATTTGATTAGCCAAATTATCTCGCCAATTGCTCCAAGCATCTGTTGTCTCCATTGTTAATATTGGAATGTTCTCTAAATTTTGTGTGCCAGGTTAAGTGTCATCCAATTGATCTTCTAATGGGTCCGGTGTATTCTCCTGCCTAATAAGATTATGAAGTAGGCAACAAGCAATAATGACACGATTATGTGTCCTAACAGGATACCAGGAAGGACTTCTAAGAATTGCCCACCTTAACTTCAACAGTCCAAAACACCTCTCAATTACATTACGTGCAGATGAATGTCTCATATTGAAGCACTCACGTGAGGTTGTAGGTTGGTGACCATCTCTCCACTCGTTCAAGTGGTATCTTTGTCCTCTATAAGGTGCTAAAAAACCCTCACAATTGGTATACCCAGCATCAACCAAATAGTAACAACCTATAATATACATATTGATATTAGTAAGCCAAATGTTTGTACAAAAAGTGTTATATAAATATATATTTAAATGAATATATGATCAAATTAAAAGCAGAACATATTCTCTCACCTTGTGGTACTTTCAGCCCATTCCTTTTACTAATTGCATCACGTAATACCCTGCCATCAGCTGACGACCCTTCCCATCCTGGCAATACATATATAAATTGTCCTTCTCGAGAGCACACTCCTAATACATTAGTTGTGATATCTCCTTTTCTATTACGATATCTAGCTTTATCTTTTAGTGGCACTCCTATCCTTATGTGTGTTCCATCTAGAGCACCGAGACAATTCTAGACAACAAAAAAGTAGAGTTAATATTATTTAATAGTATGTAGGTTATGGTCCAATAAATTAATCGACCAAATTGAAATTGGATTACCCTATTCTTGACGTGATGAGCAAGAATATGTAGAAACATTGCTACTTGCTCATCGACTAACATATGTTTAGTAGGTTTTAAACCCACTATAGAATCCAAATGTTACTCTGTACATCCTAAGTTGGTTAAAACAATTACTATCACTACTATATACCAAATACCTAAGATGTGCTCTCTTGACATGGAAGTTTAAAGTGAATGACTTATTACTAGTTATCCGCCTCATACGAGACATTGTAAAATAATATTTCCAACAAAAATTCATGACATTCAACCAAAACATGAATATAAGAAGCAGAATCTGTCTTCTCACAGGGTCCATATCTGTACCAAAATCAATAAATAAAAATTTTACATATCAGATAATACATAAACATTAGTTGTTTATCAACCGTAATGTTAGAACAAATGTAATAGTTAAATTAGTTAATAATTGCAAAATGTGTCAATTTACATTAAGACATAAGTTTCAATGAAAAATAATAACAAAGCATGCATGATATATAGATGCTCAATCAACCTAATAAAAAAAAGTTTGGTCGTTATTGATGCACATATCTAAAATATATATTCCTTAATGACATGTACCTTCTGCTTATCCAAAAAAATTGGTTCAAAATATAATGGTGGGTAAGTGAACTTCAATGTACCAATTGATCATTATGATTTTACTATTTTCTAACTGGGTTTTGATTATGCAAAACACAAAGATCTTCTAATAGCTTATTTGAATTTTAATAGGTTGTCGAAGCAACTTGATGGGTTTAATCATTTTATTTGGTCCACCATATTTTTCTTGGCCATATGAAAATTGGTGATGTGAAACAATTACATTAGACTAACAATTTTTTATAATAAAATATATTATATATTATATATTTCATATGAATAAAATTAAGAAAACACTTTTTATCAGTCCCTCGTGGGTTTAACATATGGTTTAATTTCAATAATTATAGCTAAAAGGAGAATATTTTAGACCTATAAATCCAAGCATTTTAATTAAACAAGATGGAGGTTAGGAAATGAAAAATGAGTGGAGAATTTAAAAAACATAGTATTAGAACAATCACTGCATGGTCATTTACGAAACCTTGTAAACTAATGCAAGATTACTTGGGTGGCAGCACATATAATGTCCAAAAATTGCCTCATTATATTTAAATTGTAATAAAGAACAAATGTACCCAACCTTTATACGATTTTTTTAGTTAACCACTAATTTTATTTAAAAAAAAATTGGTGTTCATAATTTTGATCTTATATTTTTCTATAAAAAAATATTATTTTAGTCTTCAACATTAGGACTATTAAAAAGACATTAATAGAATTCTTCACATTAATCAATTTTGTCTAATATAAAACATCAATTACTGATGTGAAATGTTAAAACTCATGTAGAAGCAAAACAATTCAATGCTTTTATAATTTTACTTTTAAAATATTTATCTAAAAATTAAACCCTAAATGATAAGAAAATATATGATTCTAGTGCGCTCTCAACCTTTAAGATTGATTGTATACTAAGAAACTTACTATTCTATAATTCCAAGCTTTTCTCTCTCTGTCCCTTCCCACAAGTTATCATTTACTTTGGAAATTAAAAGCAACTTTCGGTCCGTTTTGTTGGTTTTAAGCCAAACAAGTTAGAAAACTTTACAGCAGATGCTTAGCTTCGTCTTACAAGATTCCATTATTATAATTTGATTTGTCAACATGATATATCCCTGTAAAAGAATGCTCTTTAATTATTTTCCCAGTTTTGCTCTCAACCTCTGAACATACATCTTGGTTAAAGCAAATCAAGAGTTAGGAAAATGGAGACTAAAATTCTGCATAGAAATGAATACCCAAATTTAATACCTACCAAAATCAATATACTCTGGCTTACAATATATATATATATATATATATATATATATATATATATATATATATATATATATATATATATATATTCTCCTTCATAACTCTGACTGTCTCTCCAGAACATCATACGAGTAAAATCCCAAATATATAGTAACTTGACATGAAAAAGTACGTCTTTAAAATTAACTTGACAATAATGTAATTGTTTAATCATGTTAAACCATATGAAAGCTATTCATGACTATGTTTTTGTACTTATCTTGGCCACACTACAATTATTTAATTTGGTCCACCATATTTTTCAAATCTGCCACACTACAATTATTTTTCAAAAGCAGAACTATTCATGAAATTGAAGATAAATACGTTTGTGGAATCAAATATGCCAAAGAACTACTAATTAAGAAAGGGAATCTTGTTGCTATTTGTCCCTCCAAAGTAAGTGCATCTCATGGCCCACATCCTTATCTTCAATTTCTCTTTCTCTTATCTCTCTCTCTTTCTTTTTCTTCCGGTTGCCCCAGTTGGAGTTTTGTGTTTATTCTTGTTTGTGCGTGCGATTGTGTTTGAGACTTTTGAAATAAAGAGAATATAAATTAGAATTTCCAGATGCTAATTTCCAATCAAACCCAAACAAACAAATCAAACAAATCAGAAAATCCAGCACAATGCACAGATCAGACCCAATCAAACCCAATCAAACAAATCAGAAAATTCAGCACAAATAGGTGAATATAGAATCAACAAACAATTTACGTTCTCTGGGCTACTGCATCCTGAATTTAAAACCAAGAAATGTAGAGGACAACCCAGAGAAATTGAACATCAGGAACGCAGCTCAGAGAAAATCATAGACAAATTCACATCCAGGAATCGCAGAAGAAAAAAATTGCAACAGACAAAGCATGGAACATCAGGAAAAGCCACGATTTAGATACCAAATGCAGAAAATAGCCAATTAGAAGCTTAGAAATACTAACCTGTGCGCAGAGCAAAAACCAGATCCCAGATGCGCTGAGCAGGAGGCCGAGAGAGGGAGTGGAGAAACAGAGGTCGGGAGAGAAGTAGAGAGCCCTAAATCGAGAGAGAAGTGGAGAGCCCCAAATCGAGAGAGAAGTGGAGAGCCGAAGCCAAGAGAGACGAAGCAAAGAAGCCACGAGCTTGGGATGCAGATGAGGAGCTTCGAGGAAAGGAAGAAGGGGTGAGATCAGGATGCAGATCGAAGAGCTTTGACGAAATGGAAGAAGGGGTGAGCTCGGGATGCAGATCGTGGAGCTTCGATGAAATGGAAGAAGGGGTGAGCTTGGTCGAGGAAGAAGGGGTCGAGGAAGAAGGGTGAGCTTGGTCGAGGAAGAAGGTGAGCTTGGGATGCAAAGTATTCACGCCTGAAGAAGGAAAAGGAAAAAGCTGGAAGGGCCGAAGAAAAAGCAGAAAAAGTAAACAGGAAAAAGTAAAAAGTGAGTTTATTTTTGGGTTTTCATACGTTATTCCATCCCTTTCTCTCGAATTCCTTGGCTTGTGAGAGGTAACGTGGATTACCTCATCCAATTCCATCTTATTCCATAAGACAAATAAATCCATCTATCAAACGCGGTTAACTGATGGAATGGGAATCTGGATTCCCATTCCATCAGCTGAATGCTGTGTAACAAACGGGTCCTGAGTGTCCAGCCAGTTGCTAGGAATGGTCTGCCTAATATAATGGGTACTTCTGCATCAGCTTCATAATCCAGAATTATGAAGTCTACTGGGAAGATGAACTTATCCACCTTAACCAGGACATCCTCTATTTTTCCCTCTGGATGAGCAATGGATCTGTCTGCCAATTGCAGTGTGACTGTGGTAGGCCTAGCTTCTCCAATTCCTAGCTTTTTAAAGATAGCCATTGGCATAAGGTTGATGCTTGCTCCTAAATCACACAGTGCTTTGCCAAAATACTGGTTCCCAATTGAACAAGGTATGGTGAAACTGCCCGGATCCTTAAGTTTGGGTGACAACTTATTTTGCAGCACAGCACTGCATTCTCTTGTGAGGGCAACAGTCTCAAATTCACCAAATCTCCTCTTCTTGGTCAGGATGTCCTTCATGAATTTCACATAATTGGGCATCTGCTCCAGTGCTTCCACCAGAGGAATGTTGATGTGGAGCTGTTTCAGGACATCTAGGAACCTTCTAAATTGCTGGTCATTCTGCTGCTTCTGAAATCTTTAAGGGAAAGGGGGAGGTAGCTTGGTTTGTTGCATGCTTTGCTGCGGCAAAGTTGCCGACTTTTGCTGTGGCATAGCTACATCATTTCCTCCAGAGATGTTTTCCTCCTTACTTATCTCCTCCTCTTGCTTCTTCTTATCTTTTTTGTTCTCTAGGGGTACAGTGGAGTCTGTCTGGTCTTGCCCTCTTGTTTTTGGTGGTTCCACCATCTTCCCACTCCTCAGGGCTATAGCCTTACAATGCTCTTTCCCTTCTCTCCTAGGGACTTCAGTATTACTAGGAAGTGTCTCTGGGGGTCTGATTTTCAATTCATTGGCAAGCTGTCCCACTTGGGTTTCCAGATTCCTCAGTGAGGCTGCTTGACTTTGGATTAGAGCATCATTTCTTGCCATATATTCTTTCAGCAGGGATTCCAGTGAAGTGTGGGATTCTTGAGGCTGTTGTCTTTGCTGCTAAAAGCCTGGTGGACCCTGTGGTCTTTGTGGGGCAGAGTTGCTCCCTTGTCCTGTACTATAGTTACTCCAGGAGAAATTGGGGTGTTGCCTCCATCCTGGGTTATATGTGTTGGATAAGGGTTGTTATTGCGATTCATATTACTTATAAAACACACTGATTCTGGGTTTGACGGACAAGCTTCAAATAGATGTGGTCCATTGCATAGTACACAAGATGGTCCAGTTTCCTGAACTGCATTAGCTGCTTGAGGGTGGGTAGCTTGCTGGCTTTTCAGAACATTAACTAGTGAGGCTAGCTGGGCTGTGAGAGAAGTCACTTCACTCACTTCGTGCATGCCTGCTGCTTTCTTTCCAGTTGAAACTCTGTCCATTGGCCATTGATAGTTGTTACTGGCCATTCTTTCAAGCAACTCATATGCTTCATTATATGTTTTGGACAAGAGTACCCCATTAGCTGCTGCATCCACTATGGTCCGAGTTTGGGCATTGAGGCCATTATAAAAGATCTCCATCTAAATACAGTAAGGAATTCCATGATGTGGGCATCTCCGTAATAGCTCTTTATACCTCTCCCAGGTCTCATACAAAGATTCACCTTCTAATTGCTGGAAAGAGGTGATGTCATTTCTCAATTTGGCATTCTTGGTGGGCGGGAAGTATTTCAGCAGGAATTTTTCTGCCAAATCACTCCAGTTAGTGATAGAGTCAGGTGGCAGAGAGTTCAACCATGCTCTTGCTCGGTCTCTTAATGAATAAGGGAACAGCTTTAGCCTGAGCACTTCCTCCGTTACTCCATTCATTTTGAAAGCATCCGTGACTTCCATGAACACTCTTAAATGAAGGTGAGGGTCCTCAGTGGGCATGCCACTGAATTGCCCAGCAGTTTGCAGCATCTGAAACATTACTGGTTTAAACTCAAAATGGAGAGCCTCAATCTCTGGTCTCACAATGCTCGGGTTCAACCCATTCAGATTTGGTTGAACATAAGCATTTAAGACCCTATCTCTGTCGTCCATGTTGTCTACTCCATTTTGATTAGCCATCTCTGCTTGCTGCTGGTGTGCTTGCTGTCCTCTTCTTCTCAGAAGTGTTCTTTCTATGTCTGGGTCAAGGGGCAGAAGCTCTCTATCAGCCCTGCTCATGCACTGTGTTACCTGCTCAACAAGACACCAGAGTAAAAAGCAAAACAATCCTTCACACAGTGGGGTATCTAAAAACAATTTTTAAAGTTTACGCTCCCCGGCAACGGCGCCAAAAACATGTTGGTTAATGTGTAGTTCATACAAAGATGAATACAATGTCAGAACGCAAGTGCACGTATCGTGACCAAGTAATAAAGTGATGAGTGAGTATCGTCCCACAAGGAGTGAACTAAAAATGTTTAGAGACCTTTGCTGTATGAATGCTGTAACAACGCTAAGTTGTTCACAAAATTGAAATAGACATGGGTTAGCTGATCTTTACTGTAACTAGATTGAAAAGTATTAGGGAATAGAAAGCAAACTATATGGGGAGAACTGGGGTTGCTCAGGGTTGTCATGGACCACTGCACTTATATATGCTCTGGGCTTTGCTGCAGCAATTGTCCTGTGTGCCTAATTCAGTCTTGGATGGAGTCTTCCCAGACTGCCATACCTCACAATTCCAAGGTTTAGACATGCATTCCTGCATCAGTCCTCACCTCCGATTTGTACATGAAGTCCATTATGGGACTAATGGGTTGCCCGTATATCCCTACATGAGGTAACCCCTTTTCATTCAGCTTTTTTCCAGCCTCCATTACCCTTCCAGGTGAATGGTGGCCTTGGTTTTCTTCCTCTAAACTTCTGTTATTAAGGAAAGAAAAACTACAGAATATACAGCTGAATGGTAAACAAAACTGCAGCGACATGTATTGATAATAAAAGTGTGCTTCGGTCCATTACAACCCTTATGCAACCCCAGCTGGAAACTAGCCAAGCCTCATGGGTGCACTGGTTACAAAAACTCTAGAAACACTGGTGTGCATTCTAAGAGATAAAAACAAATACAAAATGCAGTTCTTTCTTTTTGATAAACCAGTAAAACAACAACAGAAAACAAGTTCCCTTCTACACTAGCACACTATTCCCCCCATGCTGTACCTTCCGGTGTTAGCAGCACTCTAGGCTATGGTGACATTTTTCTCCCAGTTCTTTCCTCTTTCTCCCCTTAGCGGGCTCTCTTCCATTGGCTGCTTTTCGGCCTTTTATAGGCAACCTTCGTGGTCCCAGTAAAGCGCCCTGGACTGCTGCCATACTTTCTGCTCTGCAGCAGGCGCCCTTGTTGTGCAGCTCTTTTTATTTTTTCGTCCTCTCCACTTTCAGTAGTGGAGGCAGTCCTGTACCAGCAGCCTGCAATGTCCCTGCTGCGCAGCTCTGCCACCTGCACCAAATCACACAGAATCATCGTATTGCAGGGGAGAGAGAAAACAACTTTACCCACTATCACCCGTGGTTTTGCTATCATTGCTATACATGCTCACTGAAATGCTGCAGCAATGAGGTAGCTACGTTATAGCCAGAAAAGTCATCCCATTCAATTAAATCAGAGGGTAAAAAGTGCTTAAAACACCAAAAAAATTTAGTAAACAATCATGGGCAACGCATAGAAACTATAGTGAAATGCAGTTATCAGCAGATATTTTCTATGACCAGCTTTTAGCATACGTTGGGTCGAGTTGGCTAAGATCTCTATGAAGGTTCAACCACCCGCACCCATATCTCCAGAACTGGTCAATATGGACGACTAAAATGTAGACCTATATGTATTTGATTTTTGTACAGATGTTTTGATTAATAATGTGTATGTAAACCCAGAATTGTATAAGTGTTAATGGTATTTCATAAACCTTAATTATGTTTGGTTAATTTAATTAAATGTTATTATGAGTTAAATAGTTAGAAGTAAAGAGGTAATGACTTCATTGAATTTTAGAAATATATATATATATATATATATATATATATATATATATATATATATATATATATATATATATGTATGTATATATGTATATATGTATATACATATATGTATATACACTATATGTATTTGATTTTTGTACAAATGTTTTGATTAATAATGTGTATGTAAACCCAGAATTGTATAAGTGTTAATGGTATTTCATAAACCTTAATTATGTTTGGTTAATTTAATTGAATGTTATTATGAGTTAAATAGTTAGAAGTAAAGAGGTAATGACTTCATGGAATTTTAGAAATATATATGTATATATATATATATGTATATGTATATATATATATATATATATATATATATATATATATATATATATATATATATATATATATGTATATGTATATATGTATATATGTAAAAAAATTTATGGAGTTGTTACAAGAAACTATCAATGAATTGAGATACTAGAGATTCTGATTTCATTATAATTAATCCGCTTTATATTTATCTATCTATTTAATCTTAAAATTATATAATTTCCAGTCGAGATACCCTAAATTATCTACAAACCTCTCTCAAGGTCAAACAGAAACATCATTCGAATGCA
Source organism: Gleditsia sinensis (assembly GCA_037074535.1). NCBI lineage: Eukaryota > Viridiplantae > Streptophyta > Magnoliopsida > Fabales > Fabaceae > Gleditsia > Gleditsia sinensis. The sequence continues at coordinate 21,469,126 of CM073464.1, forward strand.
AACCCATTATGTCTCCATGTGAATTATAGCAATCAAAGATTCATTAAGTTATATGGTTCTCCGATTAAGATTGCACATACTATGCAAGTATATCTCTATCTTACATGCAATTTATGGTTCTTACACATTGCTCTAGACAAATAAATCTTCTATCGGTCTCATTATGATTAATGGATAATCTAATTGATGATTAGGCAATTAGAAGCATTATACACAGTATAGACAACTTAATTAAAAATAATAATTTATTAATTAAATTGAATAAACAATACAAAGGTTCATAATTAGGCTACATTGTAGCTCTAGAAAATAAACTAGAATATAAAAGAAAACATAAAAGAAGAAGAAGAAGAAGAAGAAGATGATAGAGTTGAAGTCGCCATCTAAAGAGAGCCTATGTAACATATCTAATTTTCATTTATTATTAAGGCATGTAAATTATTAAATTAAGAGGAATAAAGAATAAATACTTACTAAGAAATTTTAGATAGATATTTAATAGAAGATATACCTTAGAAAATTTTAATTCTTATGTGTATATATAGGAAATTCTTATAACACTAGGAAAAAAGAGGAAGAACCTAAAAGGCAAAGATTAGAAATAACATCTTAGAGAGGAGGAAATTTTTAGGCAAGGAAGAGCTAAAATTTCTAAGTTTGACACCTCACTCTACACTATTTGGCTTCCATCTAAGATGCCACCTTATAGACACCTCATCCAAGATTTTTTCACCTCACATGAGTTATTGGCAAGCTATATGGAAAGCCTATTTAAGAGACACATCATGGACTTAAGCTAGGCCAAAGGGAATGGGCCAAAACCCAAGCCACATCCATGTGAAGACAAGTCTCCCACCTTTAGGAGCAATTCGGCCAAGGCATGGAGGGGGATGGGGGAACCCAAATCCAAGGACGAAAATGGAGTCACATGATGCAACTATTGAGCCACAATGATTAGTAATGATTGCCTTTTATTGAGTGAACATTAAACAAGCCTTTGGAAAGTCCAACAAGTTAGGGAAATTAATGTTTGAGTACTCCACAAGTAAGGCCAATAGTCACATGGATTTTTAGGAAAAATATCCACTCCTTAAATATGCATTTCGACCAAGCTAGAGAAGGGAGAAGAGTTGGAAAATTTTCACCAAGAATAGTGCCATTCATGGAGAATTAATGAACCCTAATTATACCCCAGTGAGTGAGCCAAAAGTAAAAGGATTGAATAACAAAATTTCAAGCATTTTCTTCCCATTTAAGAAGTGCATTTTTATTAGAGCAAGAAGGAAGAGGAAACTTAAGCAAGTCATCCATAAGAAATTATGATGATGTACTAAAAGGGTGTCCCATAAAAAAAGAAAATGATGCCAGCTTGGAGAGCCTTTGACCCTAAAACTAATAAAGCATTTGAACACTCTATTGAGGAGTGTTTCAGCCAAGAGAGAAAATAGCAAGGAGGCAGAAGCAAAGAGAGAAAATGAGGAGAATAAAAGAGAGAAGGAGAGAAGGAAAGCAGAACTAAGGGCTCAAAGTGAGTAGTAAGATCACTACCCCAATTCCTTCTTTCTTTTCATCCCTAGGGTTTAGAATTTACTCTTCTCTTCTTATATTTGCTGTTGGAACAACAAGAAAAAAAAGGGAGAGTCCTAGCACACCTAGGAGGAAAACAAGAAGGAAGAGCTAACTAAGTAAGACTAGGAAGATTTGTAGGTAGGTTTAATAATATTTTCTTTTGAAAGTACTTTGAAATATTTGTAACATTATATGGGAATTTAATCCTAGGACTTTGACGAGACTTGTAATAATTTTTCTACTCTTGATGTTGACCATGAGTGTTTTTGTAACAATTTTTTTTACATATATATATATATATTTAAAATCTCATGAAGTCATTACCTCTTTACTTTTAACTATTTAACTCAAAATAACATTCAATTAAATAAACCAAGCATAATTAAGGTTTATGGTATACCATTAACACTGATACAATTCTGGGTTCACATGCACATCATTAATTAAAAATATCTATACAAAAATCAAACACATATATGTCTATATCTTATTCATTCAACGTATGCTAAAAGTAAGTCATAGAGAATATCTGCATATTTAATCTTCTAAACATGATATGAAAATATAGTGAGAATTAAATCCTAGTAGGTTCAATAATAAATCATATTTATCATCAATATAGCTCATCATGTCATGTTCATCTGTATAAGCTACATCAAATAAGATGATAAGGAATTCATACAATGGCAACGGCTAAGACATACACTAGTAATTTATTATTTTTATTTATAAGATTCTTCTTCTTTTTAAAATATTATTTTCTTCTCTCACTAATCAGAGCATAACACCCTCATTTTAAATCCGATTGAGATGCTCTTAGATCCAATTTAAAGATAAGACAATCCTCTAAAACCTTTATGTTGAACATTTTAGGAAATTCTTAAGTAATCATGGTGTTACTACTCCCTCAAATTCAATATTATTTCTTCTCGAGTATGTTTAGACCTCTACTTACTCATTTGACCATATTTCCCTCATATGAATTCCAAATTGAATGATTCCAGTGGTTTAATTTTCATGATACATATATCTATATTTTTTATGTTAACCGTTTCTTTTAATTTACTACATATTTTGCCCAAAAATTAAAAAAATAGAAGCTTACCTAACAGATTCTTTCCTAGTTAACTAGTTTCTAACCTCTACTTACTAATCTGACCATATCTCCTTCATACGGATTCCAAATTGAATGATTCTAGTGGCTAACAATTTGTGATACATATATATATATATATATATATATATATATATATTTATGTTAACCATTTCTTTTAATTCCCTGAATATGTTGTCCAAAAATTCAAAAATAGAAGCTTACCTAATAGATTCTTTCATAGTTAACTAGTTTCTAAACTCTGCTTACTAATATGATCATATCTCCCTCATATTAATTCCAGCTTGAATGATTCTAGTGGCTAAATTTTTTTGAGACATATATCTATATTTTTCATGTTAAGCATTTCTTTTAATTCCCTACAGATTTATCTCAGAAATTCGAACACAGAAGCAAACCTAACATAATATTCCCTGATTAATATAAATTTTCATGTTAGGGTGTGTGCAACTATGGAGGGAATTGCATTCGGTCAATTTCGAAATATTTGTGTCTTTTGTGGTTCCCGTCCTGGAAAAGATAAAGAGTATGTGAAAGCTGCACAAAACCTGGGTATGGTACTGGCCAAGAGAAAAATTCATTTAATTTATGGTGGAGGTAACCGTGGATTAATGGGATGTGTGTCTACAGCTACCTATGTAGGAGGATGCCAAGTTCTAGGTATTATTCCTACAGCTCTAGCTGCATCTAACATCATAGGAAAGACAATTGGGGAAGATTTTAGGGTAGCTTCTATGCATTAGCGCATGGCTAGAATGATGAGCAATGCTGATGCCTTCATTGCCTTACCAGGGGGTTTTGGTACTTTAGAAGAAATTTTCCAAATAATCTCTTGGGCACAACTAAATATGCATCACAAACGGATAGGTTTGTTAAATGTTAACCACTTCTTTGATGATTTGTTGTCTTTCCTTGATCATGCTGTGGAACAAAGGTTTATCTCACACTCAGTACGACGAATTCTCATCTCAGCTTCAAATGTTGAGGAGTTGATTGATGCTTTACAAGCATATGTTCATGTACCTGATCCAATTATGACTCAAATAGAATGGATGGCAGACAACCGCAGGAAGCGCAAATTGAATTTGGATCTTCATCTTTAGATGTAGTAAAACATAGCTATTATTGTACCACTTTTACTTTCTTAGAGTGTACTTGGATACCATATTTACCAACCATACTCCTTTAGAGTTGGTAAAACTATCTTTAAATGTTGCTTATGATCCTCTGAACTTTTGAAATATTCTAGTATATCATCAATAAAAATAAACTAATCCAGGGATGACATAATTACTATTCATTAAATCTATGAATGCAGCTAAAATATTTGTCAATTTAAATGACATCACCAAGAATTCATAATGCCCATAATAAGTCCTAAAATAAAATTTTCGTACATCCTCTTCTTTTATCCTTAATTAATGTTACTCATATCCCAAATCAATTTGTGGAAAAAAATATTGAACAACTTATAACTAGTCAAACAGGTAATCTATACGAGGTAATGGGTTTTTATTTTACATTATCACCTTACTCAACTATCTATAATCTATGCATAGTCATAGTGATCCACATTTCTTTTTCACAGATAGAACTGGAGCACTCCAAAAAAAATACTAGGGCATTTAAATCCCTTGTCTAACAAATCTTATAACCAATTTTTTTTTTAAATTCAATTGATATCATTCTATATAGGGACATAGATACTAGTTGGGTTCTAAGGAGTAAATCAATATCAAATTCTCGAATTGTCGTGGCAAGGTTGTGCAGGGTTTCTTCCGCATTGTTTGCCGGATTCCTCCTTGGTGGTGCCATTTCCTACTGGGGCAAAAATAAAGTTATGCTGCTATTGAGGTGATCAAGCCCAATAGTTAGTTTCAAAAAACATATTTAACAGCAGTCATAACACCACATTGGCATATAGATAAGAAACAATAGTAATTTCTTACCTATATGAAATCACTGATCCCCTACACAGCACTACGACAACATACTCAAGATACTATAAGATCAATTTAGATAACCAACCACCCACTGGCCATTTAGGATCGACCTGCTCTGATACCAATTATGTAACAACCTTTTTTTTTCTTTATTATTATACAATATTGAGTTCACATACACGTCATTAATCAAAACGTACATGCAACATATCAAACATGTAGATATTTACATCTTGTTTATTTTGGTTGACCAATTCCGGAGATACAGGTGCGGATGGTTGCACCTTCATCGGGATCGGAGCCAACTCGACCACAAACATCTTATTTGATTCTGAGATCTGCCCAACATAAAGTAACTCGATCCAATGTGCACTAAAAGCCAGAGCCATAGAAAAAGCTGCATAACTAATTTTTTGAACATGATATGGAAATATAGTGAGAATTAAATCCCAATAAGTTCAACAATAAATCATCATCAATATAGCTCATCACGTCATATTCAGCTGTATAAACTACAGAAAATATCTTTGGTCACATGAATGCATTATATCTATGCACATAAGAATCATACAGTAATGATATGTATGACAGGATTAACTATTTTCAGAATATCATATGATGGCCATCAACTTATTCTAATTTCAAGCTACCCCGGTCAGGGTGAGTATCCTCTACTCTCCGGTACGGGCTTTTCTTGCTCCGTCCGACATGGCACACTTTCTCTTTCTTTTATCATAATCATAATCATAACCGTTGGTAGGGCATCCCCTACTAGTGAACCACATGGATTGCCATGTGACCGTGCTCATTTCTTTTCTTTTCACAATGATAGCCAAAAATATGCTTTCAATAACAAGTATATTCAATAAAATATAACTATTACCAAAAATCATTGGTAATCATGCCATAAACATAACCATTTCAAATATCACTTTATAAAATATTTCCATGTCAACATTTCACACATAAGATGGTAAGAAGTTCATACAATGGCAATGGCTATAGCATATACTAGTCATTTATTATTTTCATTTATAAGATTCGTCTTCTTTTTTAAATATTAATTTTATTTCTTTATTTTCTTGATGCAGGTTTCCATCATATCTAACATTCTCTTACTAATCAAAGCATAACTCCCTCAATTTAACTTCGATGTAGGTAATCTTAGTGTCAATTTCAAGATAAAACAATTATCTAAAACTATTATGTTGAACATTGTAGTGAAATATTAATAAATTAAGGTCATATTACTCCCTCAATGTACAGGTTATTTCTTCTCAGATAGGTTCTGACTTTTATATACTAATCTATCCATATCTCCCTCATAGGAATTCCAAATTACGTGATTCCAGTGGCTAAACATCCATGACACATATATCTATAATTCATATGTTAACCATTTATTTTAATTCCTTATAGAATGTTCCCAGAAATTGAAACACCGAAACTATCGTAACATATTCTTCCCTGATTAACGATTTTCTGACCTTTGTTTACTAATTGGGACATATCTACCTCATATGAACTCTAAATGGAATGATTCCAGTGGCTTAAAATCCGTGACACCTATATCTTTAATTCTTATGTTAACAAGTTATTTTAATTCCCTAAAGATAATTCTCAGAAATTAAAACACAGAAGCTATCCTAACATATTCTTCCTTGATGAACCATTCTCTGATCTTTGCCTACTAATCGGCTCATATCTTCCTCATATGGACTCCAAATTGAATTATTCCAATGGCTAAAATTCTGTGAGACATAAATCTACATTTGTTATGTTAACCATTTGTTTAGATTCCCTATGAAATATTCCCAGAAATTTAAACATAGAAGCTTAAAAGTCTGCCACCCATAGCTATACCTATGCAAAACTTTCTATACCAGCCTAAGTATTCAAACATACATCACATGCAAGATCAATATGTAACATGATATAGCAACATCCATGACCAATCATCAAAGTTCTAAGATCAAAATCTCATATAAATATTATAAGTTTCAAAGGTTTTCTTCAAAAAGAAATATTGTAAAACTTACTTGGAGCACTTAGTCCTCTAGACTTCTCATTCCTCTTTCTTCCTTTCTTCCTCTCCTTTCCTCACTCTACCTTGCTTCTATTTTTCCTCTCCCTCACTTGGACGAAAATTCTAATGTTGTAAGGGTGGGTTTTGCTTAAATAGACCCTCAAATAATTTACCTTTCATGATCATGGGTCTACCTTATCACAATTAGATTACACTTGGTTGAATTTTTGAAAAACAAACAACTTATGTTCTTGTCTTTCTCTTCCTTAGTCAAGATATGCATAGGAAAAGGAGATTTGTATTTTGAAAATTATGATAATATTTTCTTAAGATATGGGACAAGATCCCTTTGATTTAGGGATTCATTTCCTTTTTCTTTTGTCTTAATCAAGTATGATAGATTTGCCTTTTTAAGTGGCAAATTTCTAGTCCTTGAATCTCCATTATTTGGTTGAAATTATTTGTGTGGGATAAAGATGTTTTGTCATAATGCTATGTATTATTACCCACTTGCTAAAATTATGAGTGTAGGATATTGATGTTTTGTCCTAAATTCTTGTATTATCATACCACTTGCTAAATTTTTGTCTTAATGTCAAATCACCTAATCTTGATTACACCATTATTCCATCACTTTATTTTTATTTTTATTTTCATTTTCATTTTTCCTCTTGGGTTTGGGCTCATTCTTGCCCTTTTTTTTTACTTTGGTTAAAATTCTACCTTTCATAATGGGATTGGTCACATTTTCATGATTTTTGGGCTATCGGTTCAATTTCTATATCCTAGTCCAAGTCTATGTTTTATTTCTTCATTGGGCTATCCTATTGGCTTGCTAAAAATTTATGTGAAGAAGAAAAAATCTATATGAAGTGTCCATAGGTGAAAGCCCAATTTATGGTTGGAGATACTAAACTTAGTAACTTTTACTCTTAAATTAAGAAAAAATTACCCTAATCCAATCTTCTTAAAATTTTAAAACCTTTACTTCACAAAAATTTATCTTCCTTACCTAAGAATTTCACATTTCTTTAGCATGTTTATTTCTAATATTTCCTCTTAGGTTTTCTTTCTTTACTTATTCCATTAATATTAGAACATTTCTATGCATATATGTAAGGTGAAGAATTTCTAAGGAAAATATGTAAAAATTACGGGATGTTACACTTAACAATGTCTTTTTTCATCCCTGTCTACCATTATAGCTTCCTTAAGTCATGATACATTTTAGTGGATCCAGGATGGATAGCGTACCTACTTTGATATGCCTCCTGCAGGATCTTAGTCCTCAATTCCTATTCTTGGGAAACATAAACCCTTCCTTGATAAAGGATTTCCCCGTCTTCTGAGACAGAAAAATTATCTTAATCTTTATGGTCATGTAAATATTAGTCTCGAGTTTGAACTTCTTTGATCTGTGCTCTAAGATCACATTCTATTCTCAACCCATTGATGATCAAATTGTTTGGAGTAAGAATAGGAGTTAGCTTCAAATTCTAAAACTCTTCTAGCATCCTCATCTCATACACCATCATCTACTCATGTGTAGATATTTTTGACTTAGGGCATCAGCTACAACATTTTCCTTCCCTGGATAATACTTTATCTCAAATTTATAGTCATTGAGAAATTTCACCCATCTTCGTTGCCTCATATTTAACTCCTTTTGATTAAAAAGGTCTTTAAGACTCTTGTGATTACAATATACTTCAAAGGTTGCTATGTATAAGTAGTTTCATCAAATATTTAAGGCAAACACGACTGCCGCCAATTCAAGATCATGGGTTAAGTAGTTTCCCTCATGCAGCCTCAGTTGCTGAGAGGCGTAAGCAACTACTCTCTTGTCTTGCATTAGAAAACACCCCAACTCTTTCTTTGAAGCATCACTATATACTTCAAAATGTCCTATGGGGTCTGGAATAATTAAAACAGGAGGAGTGGTCAATCTTGTCTTAAGTTCTTAGAAATTAGTGTCACATTGGAAAGGACTTCTCTTCTTGGTCAATTTAGTCAATGGCAAGGCTATACGAGAGAATTTTTGTATAAACCTCCTGTAGTATCCTGCCAAACCCAAGAAACTTCTGACTTCTGCAACTGTCTTTGGTCTTTCCTACTGAATCACTGCTTCCATCTTGTTAGGGTCTACGGCTACCCCTTTATTGAAAATGACATATTTGAGAAATTTTACCTCTGACAGCCAAAATCCATACTTCTCCAATTGGGCATACAACTTTTTCTCTTTCAGCACTTACAGCACAATTCGGAGATGTTGTTCATGTTCTTTCTCACTCTTAGAATATATTAAGATGTCATCAATGAACACTACCACAAATTGATCTAGGTAGGGTTGAAAAATGTGATTCATGTAATCCATGAAAATTGCAGGTGCATTTGTCAACCCAAAGGGCATTATGAGAAACTCATAGTGTGCATACTTAGTCCTGAAGGCTATTTTTAGTACATCCTCCTCCTTGATCCTAATATGATGGTATCCCAATCTCAAGTCAATTTTAGAAAAGATGGAGGCTCCCTTCAATTGATCTAATAAGTCATCTATCCTAGAGAGAAGGTACTTATTTTTTACAGTGACCTTATTTTGTTGTCTATAGTCTATGCATAGTCTAAGGCTCCCGTCTTTTTTCTTAACAAACAATACAAGAGCTCCCCAAGGTGATACACTCGGTCTAATGATTGGCTTGTCTAACAATTCCTTCAACTATTTCTTGAGTTCCTGTAGTTCCTTCGAGGCTATTTTGTAAGGTGCAATAGAGATGGGCCCTGTCTTGGGTAGGAGATCAATAGAGAACTCTATCTCTCTCTCGGGAGGTAAGCTTGGAATATCAGGTGGAAATACTTGAGGAAACTCATTAGCTATTAAGATTTCATTAAGCTTTGATTCGACTTCTAGGTTTGATAAACACAGGAGAATATAACCAAGTACTCCACTCTTCAACTCCTAATTGACTTAATTAACATTTAGCATCAATAACTACATCTCCTCTTGTAGAGTAGGAGGTAGAAATTCAACGGTCTTGGTACAATAATTTAGCAAGACCCGATTTCTAGACATTCAGTCTAACCCTAGAATGAAATCAATACCTCTTAAAGGTAGATAGATGAGGTCTACAGAAAAAGTTTTCTCATGGATGGTGACCTGACAGTCTTTACACAAGAGGAAGTTAAGACCCTTTCTCCCGTGGGGGTTACTATAGATATTTAGAAATAGGATACTGAAACTCCCTAATACATTCTTTCAATATAAATGAATGACTAGCACCAAATTCAAACAACGCCACAAGAGCAAATCCATATATGTAGCATATACCTTGAAACATTTCAGAGGATTGATATGCCTCTTGGTCGCTCAAGGTGAAAACCCTTCCTTTCACCTAAGGCCTCTGTTCCGACTGCTTTTCTACATTCTGTGGGCAGTTCTTTGTAAAATGACCCTTCTGTATGCATTTAAAGCAAACATATGGTCCCATGTAACATAGCCGGTTACCATGCATACATTCGCACTTAGTACACTTGACTATGGAAAAGTTCTGTTGGAAGGGTCGAGAACTTGCAGTCATTAGCCTCTTGCTAGTACCCTGTCCTTTTCCTTTGACATTTCTGCCAGAGTTTTATGGCCCGTTTTTTTTTTCCAGAAGTTTCATCTTTTTTTCTCATCCTCCACTGCCCTCAAGCTCTTCTCCAAGAGTCTACATTTATTTTTCAAAGGTACAAACTCCCTGATCTCCAAAGCTACAACAACATTCCTTATCTCCGGGTTCAATCCTGCTTCGAACTTAACAGCCTTCCATGCTTTTATCAAGGTTAAATCGCAGGTAAGAGGAGAATTTAGACAACTCCTTAAACCTTGAAATGTACTAGTCTACGGTCATGTTGCCCTACCTGAGTTAGAGAAATTTGATCCCTTCTATGCCGGCACAGTACTTGGGAAGTACTTTATGTCTTTAAACACCTGCCGGGTGATCTGTCTTCTCTGGTGAGCTAAATGTTTTCTAGCTCCATGCCACTAGCAGTCTGCTTCATCTTTTAACATATATTCAGCGAAGATAACTTGCATCTCCTCAGTACAGCCCATCACTTCAAAGATTTTCTCCAGTTCCTTTATCCACCTTTCAGCTACAATCAGGTCAAAACTACCTTAAAAAGAAGGTGGTCTAGTCTTTAGGAACTCAGATATGCCGTTATCATTCCCTACCATCGGGTTATCAGCACCATTCTCACCATTCAGGTTATTAGCATTCTTGAGCTATTGTAGAATTTAGTTGGTGGTCATGATCTAGTCTCAAATTGCTGTGGCAAGGTTATGGAGGGTTTCCTCTGCATTGTTTGCCGAATTCCTCCTTGGTGGTTCTATTTCCTACTATGGAAAAAAACAAAGTTATGCTACTATTGAGGTGATCAAGCCCAATAGTTAGTTTCAAAAATATTTAACAATAGTCATAACACTACCTCGACATATTGATAGGAAACACTAGTAATTTCTTACCCATATGAATCATTGATCCCCTACATAGCACAACAACAACATACTCAAGACACTATAAGATCAATTCAAATAACCATCCAACCACTGGCCAAAACATCTATATCCTACATTCATAATTAGTTTTAATGAAATTATAAGTAATCGTGGTGTTACTACTCCCTCAAATTCAATGTTATTTCTTCTCGAGTAGGTTTAGACCTCCACTTATTAATCTAACCATATCTCCCTCATATAGATTCCAAATTGAATGATTTCAGTGGCTACAAATTCGTTATACATATATCTACATTTTTGTTGTCAACTATTTCTTTTAATTCCCTGCATATTTTGTCCAAAAATTCAAAAACTGAAGGTTACCTAACATAATCATTTCGGGTTAATTAGTTTCTGACCTCTACTTACTAATCTAACCATATCTCCCTTATATTGATTCCAACTTGAATGATTCTAGTCGCTAAACATTCTTGAGACATATATCTATATTTTTTATGTTAAGCATTTTTTTTAATTCCCTATAGATTTATCCTAGAAATTCGAACACAGAAGCATACCTAAAAGATTATTTCCTGGTTAACCATTTTTTAACCACTGTTTACTGATCGAACAATATCTCCCTCATCTGGACTCTAAATTAAGTGATTCCAGTGGTTAAATATCCATGAGACATATATCTACATTTTTCATTTGAACTATTTCTTTTAATTCCTAATTGATTCTTCGCAAAAATTCAAACACAGAAGCTTCTCTGGTTACTCCGAAATCTAGTTTCCTAACCAAACCTTTCCTAAGGTTTTAGTTCATCATTTTATCCTCTTTGAATTTCTTCCTAATTTACATCTAATCATATTCCATTAATTTTTCACCACATTCAAATATAAAAAATAGCAGCATATAAAAGTCCTAAAATTTTGCCACCCATAGCCATACCTATGCAGAACTTTCTACACGAACCGAAATCTTCAAAACATTCATCATATGCATGATAACATGTAACATGATATAGAAACATCCATAACTAATCATAAAAGTAGCAAATATTGTAAATTTCATCAAAGTTTACAAATTTCAAAAATTTTCTTCAAAAAGACATATTGTTAAACGTAACTAAAGATCTCCCTAGCTCACTTAGTGAATTCTTTTTCTCGTTTCCTCTTGAAGAGCAAGATTCCTCTCTTCCCTAAGCTTTTTTAGCAGCTTAAATAAAAGAAGGAGGGTGAGTTTTGAACCCCAAGGATGAAGAAAAAAGATGGATTGAAGTGGAGATTAAACTAACTTACATTGAACACTTAGTCCTCTAGACTTCTCCTTCCTCTTCCTTCCTCTCTTTCTCTCCTTTCCTCACTCTACCTTGCTTATGTTTTTTCTCTCCCTTCCTTGGACAAAATTATAAGGTTATAAGGGCGGGTTTTGCTTAAATAAACTATCAAATGGTTCACCTTTCATAATCATGGGTCTACCTTATCATAATTAAGATGCACTTGGTTGCTTTTTAGGGAAAGACAACTCATGTTCTTGTCTTCCTCTCCCTTAGTCAAGATATGCATAGCAAAAGGAGATTTGTATTTTGAAAATCATGATAAAATGTTCTTAAGACAAGGGACAAGGTCCCTTTTGTAACAACTAACTTCTAGCGTCATTTTCTTATATCTACATCGTAGAATGTTCCTTATTATTTATAATTTTTTTTTGGCATTGTCTAACTAGCCCATAATTTTACCTATTCATTTATATCATTTGTAATCCTTCTTGCATAAGCATACATGTGCTTCAGGCTATCCTAAGCACTTTCAAAATTCAATTCCATCTAGGCAATTACCTAAGCATGCTATGTAATACTTACAACATAAAGGATCTCATGCCATAAAGGAAAGGAGTACAGTCCATAGTTTATATTACATCACATTATAAACTGTCTAATAAGAACTTGGCACTTAATTAAGCTGTCCCACATAAATATTACACAACCAAAGCAATTAGAATCATGAACATATGAGTCAACCCTGAGACCCCTGTTGCTCACTTCTGGCTGGAGTACCTGGAATGTGATTATGTGGATATAAAAAGTGAGATGACAATCTCAATAGCTAGCAAAGTTTTCAGAAAAATAGTGCACATTCCATTCCTTAAAACATCTCAAATTATTTCACTGAAATATAAGCACTGACCATACATCATACATACGGCATCTTGGTCACACTAGGGACCCATAACATCATGGTCTACTTACTCAATGCAGTCAATACGGCCATACCTGCAAAGGGCTATGCATCTCCTATTATTGGCCAATCGTGAGGGAAATTGGGCTTACTTGGCACCCTTTTGTGCACCCCCCCTTAATTCCTGAGAATGAATACATAACATATCTTTAGACCATCATTCATCATAGCATAAAAGTCAGGCAATCAGTGAAAATTCATAAATTCAAGTTCATAAGCATAAAGAGTGTTTTAAGGAAAAGCTAGCTACCTCAATTTCAGCACAATCAATTCCTTTCCAAGGCTGACAAGGTTACTACTAGCAACTCAAACTAAAACATACAAGAATTCTTGGTTAATGCATGCACATTAGGTCCTAAAGCCATAAATACCTAGTTTAAGAGCTTCTGCTCCTCCAAATAAAACTATGATTTTGCTTAGATTTGGGGTTATTATTAAATATGACAAAAGTCCTCTAAAAATTCTAAAATTTTGTATGGAGGAACCTTTACATGTCTATTGTTTTTAGACATTCTCTCAGCCCTTAAATCTTCCATTCAACCCCAAAAACTACCTCCATACCTAGGACAGTACAATTTAGTTTCAGATTCATTTCTATTCGGTTTAACATCCATTTGGATTAGTAAAACTACTTCAAAATTCATGATATTTTATATGAAGAATTATAGACATATTATATAATCACCATAAAAATTTCAAATAAAAAAGAATTCTTTTGACTCCTCAAATATCCCACGTTTTAAGACTGTCCCCGGTTATGGCCTGTTCTGCCTCATTTTCAGACTACCACATTTATACATTTTATTATGTACTTTAAACTGCCCAGAATTTTCTACAATTTGGTATGATGATTAATTAGGATCCCTTTAACATGTCATAAATTTTTTATAAAAAATTGCAACATATAATGCCTTAAAAATATTGTCTTTCCATCAGCAGTCTGAGCTGTCTAGGAAATTGTCCTCAACACTATTTTAATTGTACAAGACCTAATTTTAGGTTCTCAAAAATCATGAAACTTTCCAGAATTGATTATGAATATTTGAAGAATCTCCTCACCAAAAATTATAGAATGTAAAGGTCATTTACTAAATTTACTAAGCCAATATTTTCGGGTGCAAAAGGTTTCTATTTTCTCAACCTAACTCTTCTATGGTCTATGACCTTTACTCACTAATCAGACCCTAACGCACTCATATGGACTCAAAATTTTGTGATTCCAGTGGATATGTGACCGTGAGAAATATATCTACAACTTTCATTTTAATCACGACTTCATATTCCTTATGTATTAGTTCCAGAAAGTCGAAAACCGAAGCTATTCTTCACCAGCCTGGATTCCAGACCCGATTCTGACCTATTTTACTCCATGGAATATAACTCTCTTATTTTACGTCCGATTGATCTGATTCAAAATGCTATGGAAAGCTAAGACATAGAGCTGCAACTTCTATGTTGAACATAGTTTCATATTCTCGACAGAAAGTTGTACATGCAGGCCCGAAAAATGACCTAATAAACTCAAAACTGGATTTTTGCAAGAAGCTAGACTTACCTTATGTAGACCTACTCCTATGGCTCTCAATTTGCATCTTCCCTCTCTCTCAACCTTCTTCTCCTTGCTGGCTACTCTCTCCCCCTTCCTTCCTCTTCCTCTTCAGTTTTTGTTTTGGACCTCTTCTCTCTCTTTTCTCCTGCTGGCGTGAAAGCAATAGGGAGGCTGGTTGCTGGGCGCTGGAATCCTTTAGATTCAGCAAGGGAGGGAATGGTTTTCTGCTACTCTCCAAGTGAGTGTGTGCATGGGTAGCTCTAGTGTATTGTGGTCAGTGAGAGAATGGGTGTATGACACATCAAAAGAAGAATTTTCTGGCTGTATGAGTGTGAGTGTGAGCTGTAGCTTTCTTGGGTAGAGGGGGAGCGTGAGTTTGCATGTGGAGGCATAGGTTTCTGCTGCAGTGGGTGGGTGTGTTTTCTGCTGGGTTTATGGAGCACATATGGGTGTGGAGATGTTGTCAAGTGGGATGTTTTCTACTGGTTGAATTTGGCGCTGAACATGTTGGATGTGGGGCATGTTCCAGCTGGATTTTTTTTTTGGTTGCATGTGGGATCAAGGGTGGCGTGAAATGCTGTCTTGTAGGCCATGTTTCTGCTGGTCTCTTAGAGCAGATGGGGGGTTATTTTTCTGCTGTGTAGGGCAGGTTTCTGCTGGCTGGGTGGAGCAAGAGTGGGTGTGTTTTTACTGCTTGGTTTAGGAGCAAGTGTGGGACATTTTTCTCTGCATGTGATGCATGATCTTCTGCTGGTTTTGGTGCACGTTTCAGCTTGTATTCCTAGTTGCATTCATGCTTTTTAACCTACCATGGCTATTGTATTTCATTTCAAAATTATGTGCATGCATGGGTGGCTATATCTATTATGCTATGCATGGCATAAATGAGATAAATGCATATATATATATATATATATATATATATATATATATATATATATATATATATATATATATATATATATATATATACCTACATAAATCTCCTCCTTTTGCATGTGCAAATATATATATAATAATGTGTATAGTGGAGGTGAGAGGAAATATGTATATATATATATATATATATATATATATATATATATATATATATATATTTATATAGCATCACATAATGCTTCTTCCTTCCTTATTATTTTCCTAATCCTAAATTAGTAGCATCTTAAGGAATATATTTGTATCATGTTCCTCTAATTTATGCTCCAAAAATATTTTATTTATATTACTTCTAACCATGAAATGATTCTACATTTTATAAAGATTTTTACTATCATCAACTATACATTTTAATCCTTGTTCATGTATATCTTAATTGATCACTAATCCTAGACTAGTAATATCTAAAAAAATGTATTTGTGTCCTCTCTCCATCCATTATGATCCTAAGAATTTTTATTTATGTGATTCAACATTAACTATGTTACCTATCTTATGTTTGCCTTATAATCATATAACTAAGTATCTTAATCACTTGTCATATGTATTTTCTATTCATCCTTAAATTTATCTAACTTTATTAAAAGCTTAGGATGTTACACCTTTGATTTAGGGATTCTTTTTCTTTTTCTTTTGTCTCACTCAAGTATGATAGGTTTGCCTTTCTAGATGGCAAATTTTCATCCCTTGAATCTCCCTTGCTTGATTGAAATTATTTATGTAGGATAAGGATGTTTTGTCATAATGCCATGTATTATTACCTACTTGTTGAAATTATGAATGTAGGATATAGATGTTTTGTCCTAATGCCATGTATTATTTCCTACTTGTTGAAATTATGAATGTAGGATATAGATGTTTTGTTCTAATGCCATGTGATCTACTCTTTATTATTATTACACTACTATTTCCTCACATGGTTCTTATTTTTTTTCCTCTTCGATTTGGGCTCATTCTTGCCAATTTCCTTTGCTTTGGCTGAAATTCTACCTTTCATGGAGGGCTTGGTCACATTTTCATGAATTTTGGGCTATCGGTCTAACTTCTATATCATAGTCCAAGTCTATGTTTTATTTCTTGTTTGGGCTATCCAATTGGCTTGCTAGAAACTCATGTGAAGTGGAAATACTCTATATGAAGTGTCCATAGGGTGAAAGCCCAATGTATGGGTGGAGATGTTAAACTTAGGAACTCTAACTCTTGAATTAAGAAAAATTACCCTAATCCAATCGTCTTGAAATTTTAAGACCTTTCCTTACTTCTCAAAAATTTATCTTCCTTACCCAAGAATTTTGCCTCTCTTTAGTATGTTATTTCTAATTTTTCCTATTTGGGTTTCTTTCTTTACTTATTCCCTTAATGTTAGAAACATTTTCTATGCATACCCATAAGGTGAAGAATTTCTAAGGCTTATATTTTCTTTGATATCTAAAAATTGTTTAATAGATTTTATTTCCTTAATTAAATATTTATGTACCTTTATTAATAAAAGAAATAAAATTAGGAATGTTACAATTTCTATATCTTGCTACACATAGATCTTGCATGTGATGATGTTGTATAATTGCTTAGGTTGGTATGGAAATTTCTACATGGTTTTAGCTATGGGTAGCGAAATCCTAGACCATTATGATTCTATTTTTAAGTGTTTTATGGATGTGGTAAAGTTGATGGAAGAAGGATAGGTTAATAAAATAAGTGTAAGACTTAGAAAGTTAGAAAAAACTATGGGAAGTTTCGGTTGGAAAACGCTCTTAATGTTTCTTGATTGATTCTTATTTTTAAGCGAAGTGGATGATGGAATATGTTATAATAAGTGTAAGGAATATAACTAAAATGTTGGAATGAGCAACCTTAGGCTAGGCAAAATTGAAGGAAATAAAAATGAAAGAAAGCTTAACAAGAGATGAAAATTAGAATCCTAGGAAAAATGCTAAGGGAGAATTTTTAGTTTTTGAGTTTGTATATGCTTTCTGGAAAATTGGGTTGGTAGTGACTAAGGGAAGATAAAATATGTCACAATAAGTAATTAGAAGGGATTAAAGACATTAAAAATAATTGGAACATTAATATTTAGCTTAAGGAAAAATTTTAAGGTGACATGAGGAAATTAATGAATAAAAGGGGACTGGAACCTAGGACAGTGAAGATAAGCTGTTGTTTTGTAAATTATGGAAAGAATCCATAAGGAATTTAAAGAAATGGTTACCATGAAAAATGTATATGTGTGTCTTATGGTTTTATTTCTACTGAAATCACCCAATTTAGAGTTCATATGAGGGAGATATGTTCCAATTAGTAAGTAAGGGTCAGAATCTACCCAAGGAGTACCAACAGTAATTTTGAGGACTTTATAACACCTCGATTTTGTATATATTTTCCAAAATTATCAATTTGAAAGTTTTATATTTCTGTATTAACTTTCCATATGCTCTATAATTACCCAATTTGGATTCCAAATGAGTGATTTATGGCCTAAACAGTAACAGAAGGTCTGGGCCCCCGAAATCCAGAATGTCTTTTGGGCCTTAATAATTGCACAGGTGAAATTTCTAATAAAAAGGGGTACCAAAATTTTGAGGAACTAATGAATAAAAAATATATGAAGGTATATATAAGATTTTAAGTAAAACGTTTTTAAAAGAGAATTTTAGATATAAGAATTTAAGAGCATATATTGAAAAATAATTTAAGGAGAAAGATGGGCTAGAGGCCAATAATAAAAGAAAATAAAGAAATAAAATAAAATTAAGAAAGAAGAAGAATCTCTATAAGTTAAAAATGAAAAAGGATTTGGATAAATCTTAATTTCTACCCTAACCATTGCCATTGCATTAATTCTTTACCATCCTAAGTGTGTAATTTTGGGATAGTTATGTTTTATAAATGATATTTGAAATAACTGTGTTTTGATGAGAAATTGTAGCATGTGGGCTTATTTTGTAAAAAATCATATCTTGGCTATCAATGTGGAAAGAAAAGAAAAGAAAAGAAAAGGAAATGGCGCGGTCACATGGCTTTTGTGTGTGGTTCCCTAGATATGGGACACCCTATTCCACGATTATGATTATGATAATGATGAGAAAAGAAAGAGAATTTGTGCCATATTAGGAGGGGGGAAAGAGATAAGCCTGTACCGAATGAGTATAAAGTATTCACCCTAACCGGGGTATCCATACTTGATATGAGTATTTAATATGCATCATATGATCAAGTTGTGATTTTGATATGGCATGAATTTTTAACCGTTGATCTTATCCTTGATATTTTGAATGGTTATTCATAACCATGATACTTTGAAAATAATTATTAATGTCATACATGTCATTGTTGCATGATATTTATAAACATAGATATAGTGCATTTATGTGGCCTGATAATTTTGGTGTAGCTTATAAAACTGAACATAACATGATGATTAAATGTTGAAGATGATTATGATTTATGGTTGAACCTACTGGGATATAATTCTCACTATATTTCTATATTATGTTCAGATAAGTAAATATGTAGATCTTTTCCATGACTTTCATTTTTAGTGTATGCTGGATAGAGTTGCCCTATTTAGGGCAAATTATGATAATAAATGATGTGTTAGTTGTTGATGTGATCGAGATTTAAGTGGAGGTGCTACCACCCTCACCATTATGGATGAGTAGGGTATAGATATGTATATGTTTGACTTTTGTACGAGTGATTTTGGCTAACCTTATCTAGATGCTGATTGTATTCTTTTGGCATAGTGTTCAGGTGTTCTCCTTCTTTTGGGTATGTTTTAGGTAACACTAGGACACTTTGGAAAGTGTATATGAACTTACATAAGCATTAATATTAATGGTAGACTATAATCCTTAATCTGATTCAGTATTATGAGATAAGAGGTTAGAAGTAAGAAATGTGATGACTTCATATAAAAATAAAATGAAGTCATTACTGCTTGACCTCCTTTCCTCCTCCTAATTCATAGCTTAAGGGTAATTTTTAAAAGTCAAATTGATCTTTGAATCATTTTCAAATTTTATCTTTAAAATTTCTTTTAGTTCAACTTAAATTCTTTTAATAAAAGATATTTTGATCCAACTCAAACTCAATCTTTTTTTTTTCTTCCAAAAGTTGTATTATCATCTTCAGATTACGATGCCAATATCTAGTGTCTGGAAGCTGAATCGTTCAAAATTTAAAACAAAAAAATTGTATATTTTTTTCTCATCTTTCCTTAACCACTTGAATCATCTCAATCGGAGTTTGGATGAAAGAGATATGTCTAAAGTAGTGAAGAAACATCGAAGCTATCCAAAATATGCAATTCTTACTCCTTTTTCTCCAATTTTCCTCAGTTCTTCATCTTCTTTCTACCTATAAAATAAACACACAATCACACAGAAATTACTCCAAAACTCAAAAAATTATAAGTTAAATATAATTAATTTATGAGTATAAAACTTACTTATCATAGACCCTTTTGGATGACACTAAGCTCTTGGAGGTGCACCTACTCAGGCATTAATTGGTCTGTATTAAATATGGTCGGTTGGGGTTATAATGAATGAAAAATAATAGGGGTGAATTCGTAATTTCAAGCTTGAATTGTAATTTTCAAAATTTAAAAATGCCTTCCTCCCATTCTTTGCAATCTTGAGTTCTTGACTCTTGGTTGAGACTTTACTTGTGCTTCCTCCATTTGTGAGCTTCTTCTCTCATTTTTTAGCATCTTGCCTTTTGGTAGGTCTTCCCCCTCCTTCTTTTTTCTTTTGTTTGTTTCGGCATAATTCTTGAGATAGGAAGATGACAGAGTTTATATGTTTTTGGTGTAATTTTGAATTCTTTTTAGGTTGCTTTTTGAATTACTTATGGAGGATTCCAATGTAGAGTTTTGTGTTTTGGTTCTGTTTGAGGTTTATTTGAATTTGAATTTATTCTCTAAGAAGAATTATGATTTAATTCTTTCAATTTTTTTTAAAATCAATTTTAATTTGATCAATTTTCCTGTAGAGATAAAATCAAATAGAAAAAAAAGTTTGACTTGGATTGGCTTTAGAAAACAAAAGAAGATAAAGATAACTGTGTTTAAAAAAGGTTTCTATTTTTAGATATTTTCAAAATAAAAAAATTTATTTGAGAATTTGTTTTCTAATTTTTTTTAAAAAATTTAAAAATACTTGTTTTTAAAACAATAAAATAAAAACAAAGAAGAGTTGATTTTGTTCCTAAAACAAACAAAAGATAAAGAACATCGTGTTTTTTTTTAAATTCAAACAAATTTTTTTATACTTTTTTACAAAACTATTTTTAAACATAATTTTCGAAAACAATTTTTAAAAACTAAATATAATCAATCAAACCCATAGTATTTTCAATATTATCCTTTTTAATGGGGAAGATAACCCAAAATATTTATTTATTTATCATATAAATGCATACAATTTAAGAAATATATAAATAATAAATTAAAATGGATGGAGATGTGAAGCTACAATACTATGAAAGGAGTTAGGGGAGAGATATTGCTTGCACGGAATTCTAAGAGGGTATTGTATGTATGTACGCATGTGAGAAGGTTATGTAGTGTAATATCCCTCAATTTTTATTAAATAGAAAAATAATTTTTAATAATGAAGGGAAGGAAAGATAATGAAATAGGGCATTGAAGAAACCTAAAAAAATTATAAAGTAACCAAATGGTAAAAAGGAAATCTAGAAGGGGAGAAATTGTAATTTTCAATTCTTTGAGGCTAGAACCGAACACCAGGAAATGAACTAGGGATATGTTTTATGTGTGACCCTAAAACCTTTTGGCATCTTCTTAAGAACTTGTGGCTGCAGAAGATCAGTCACCATGTATAAGAGCACTGTAAATGATATTTGTAATTGTTGAGCATGTGATCATATTATGTAAATCATGCATTGCAAATATTATGACTTCTTCACGAAAAGTTGACATTTTTTGTAGTTTATACAGCTGGTCTAACACTGTAATTTTCTTACTTATTATACGATGTATTTAATGTTAAACCTATTAGGAATTTCTGTTCTCATTATTGTTAGTATTATGTTCAGATAAAAGTAAATGATATGCAGGTTTTGTACACTTGATAATAAAGATCTAGTGGATGGTGATGCCTCGTGAAGATCCTGATGCTAGCACCACCTCCTCCACCCTTTGAACCCTAGTGGTGGTATGTTGTATAGGGTCTAATGTTAGAATAATGTAACTATGTAACTTAGTGTTACTTCTATACAAATATTAACCTCTGATGTAGCCTTTTGGTAGGATGGTTATGAAATATATGTTGTTTTTATTCATGCATATTACTTGATGCTTGGAATGTGTTATCGGTTGCTATAATAATCCTAAGAGACCGAAAATAAACTGGTCCTTATATGCAGCATGGAAAGAGAGGAAGTTTGGGAGTGTTATAGCTACGCATGGAAACTGAGAGTTAAAGGAGATCGAGGAATTCAACAGAAAAAGAGAGTGAGTGAGTTTGGGAAATAATGGCAACTCTAAAGCCATAATACTGTGACAATTCTACTACAATTCTTGAGGAGATTTTTATAGATAGTATTTGAGAGAAATTATAGCAGATATTTCTAAAGGATTGAGCCACCAAGAGTCTAGTTTCTTTTCATCTCTTTTCTCTACTCTTTCCATTATTTCTTTTAATTTTTCTAAGCAATATTTGATGATGTTTTTCTAGATTAAATTTGGATCTAGGGATTAGATGCAGTTGAGTTAGTCAATGTGAATTCCCAAATTTATTTTCTTTCTAAAGTTTGTTTATTTTTATGAAGAGTATGTTATTACTTTTGATGCTTTTGATGCTTTTGAATATGTGATTAATATTAATTCATTTTTTGTATACAATAGAAATTGAGGGGAGAAATTATATCTTAGCCTCACCTAATGCATGCCATGAATTAAGTGGAAAATTAAGAGATACCCACATAATTTAGGTAGCTAGTTAAATTTTAATGAGAATTGAAATTTGACAAAAAAAGAATTTCATATATCTTTAGGCACTTTTGATTTATTTAGATTTATGTAGAGATATGGTAAATTGATAAATCTTAAGTACATTGGATATACTTTGGGAGATGATGTTTAATACAATAGGAAATTTTTTTATTTGATGAAGTAAACAACTTAGAATAAAATTATTTTGTGGTGTATATTGATTTGGATAAGGTGAAATCGAAAACCCTATATCTTGAATCATATTTTCAAGTTCTAATTCTTTTTATTGATTTGATATTTTTAGTTTTAATTTGATTTGTCTTTTTTGTGTCATAAATTATTGTTAGCTTAATTAACACAAAGTCTGGCTATAATCAATAACTAAATTAAAAATAAGTCCTCGTGGTATTTAGCACTATACTTTCAATTATGTTACTTGATTGGCTAGTGCACTTGCTAATAGAAGAAAATTCATATAAAGATTTTGGCGTATGTTTGAGAAAGTACAAGAAAGCATTAGCATGGATCATTGCAAACATCAATGGGCATAAGCCCTTCAATTTGTATGCATAAAAATATAGTGGAGGAGAACTATAAGTCAATAGTTTAGTCACAAAGATGCTTTAACCCTGCTATACAAGAGGTAGTGAAGAAAGATGTTATCAAATTGCTAGAGGTAAGTGTTATCTATCTTATTTCGGATAGTTCATACGTAAGTCTTCTATAGGTTGTACTTAAAAAAAGGGGTGTGATATATGTTCAAGATAAGAATAATGAATTAATTCCCTCAAGGATTGTTTTAAGATGGTGTTTGTGCATTGATTATACAAAATTAAATGATGCCATTAGAAAATATCACTTTTCTTTACCATTTGTTGATTAATAGTTGGAAAGAATTGCAAGACATAAATGTTTATTATTTTCTAAATGAACACTTGTGCTATAATCATATTCTAATCATACTTGAGGACTAATATAAAATCACATTCCCATGTCCTTATAGCACTATTTCTTGTAGGAGAATGTTCTTGGTCGTTGCAATGCTCCAACCACTTTTCAATGATACATGATGGCAATGTTTCCAAATATGACAGGAACATTTATGGAAATCTTCATGGATGATTTTTCTTTGTTTGGTTTAACTTATGAAGATTGCTTACATAAATTTTCATTGGTTTTGTAGTAACATGAGGAGACCAAACTAGTATTAAACTAAGAAAAATGCCATTTCATGGTTCAAGGGATTGAATTTGATAAAGTCAAAGTGGAAGTTGTAGAGAGATTTCCATCACCTACATCAGTCAAGGTTGTAAGAAGTTTTCTTTCTCATGTAAGATCTTGTAGGAGATTTATTAAGGGTTTCTTGAAGATTTCTAACTTTTTTTCCAATCTCCTTATAAAAGATGTGGCATTTAATTTTTTAGTAAATTACTCTCCTCTTGCCTTTGTATTGTTTTTATTACACGACTTTCTGCTTTATTTTTAAAATATGTACGAATCTCTCTTGTAGCAAAAAAAATGCTACAACTAAACCCATTTTCAGTTAACTCTTATGGAAAGAGGACCATTATTGAGATTATTTTACTACTAACTAATGACCAAGGGACCACTCTGTGTACTTTTCCCACTGCTTGTCAAGTTTGATAAAAGCCACTAGCTTGAGAAGTAAATAGATCATAGATGAAATTGTAGTCAAATATCTATCTTCTTGCTTCTTGTACACTTTGAAAGAAGTCCACTAAGATAAATATTCATAGCCAAATTTGTAGTCTACTAAACTTTAAAACTCCTCTTCTTCCTCCTTCAAATCTAACTTTGATAATTATCCACAATAGAAGTATATCATACTGCTAGCTTTGAATATTTAACGGAAGACTTGTACTTTGTAATGGCCTCTAAGAATATTTTAAAGGGAAAAATGATTAAATAGTATGATTCATGACTAAGCTTGCTTTCCATTTATCACTTGCATTCACTATTTATCTCCATGACCAATTCAAAAACATAAAGCAAATAGATCCTTTGCGACCTTAATGTAAGTGATACTGCATAGCCATAACCAAATATTGGAAATTTTGTTTTCCTTTTTTTCTTAGTTCTACTATAAAAAAAATGTTATTGCTTATCTATTTTCCTTTTTATGGTTGAGTAGTTGGTTGGTACTGTCGCGGGTACACCAAATATAACACCTTACTTCAAAATTAACCTGTAGTAGTAGGAGTAAGGGTCGATCCCGTAGAGACTGATATTACCTTTTGTGAATTAAATAAAGAGGGGTGGACAGCTGTAAGAAAATTATTAAAGTAAAAAGAGAATAATCACAATAAAGAGTGATTAATAATAAGAGAATTGGTTTCGGTTGATATCCACCATCAAGGAATCACATTAATCATTGACAACATAATCAATCTTAAATTGAGTATCTATCATTGGAATTCTATCCCTGTTTCTCCTTAAGTTTAGTAACTGATGACGATTGTCTCAATTAATTATAATTAACAAGTAATCCTTTAATACATCGGTAAAGTAAAGTTATTAACCGCATAAAGAATTAAAAAAACTAATAGAGCTAAAATAACATAGACACATCGGCTATGTTAAATTTAGTCAATCATTCACCATAAAATTACTAATTAATAATCCAAAATTATTAATCCTATTTTCCTCTTAAATCATAATAATGAAAACTTTGTTCAAAATATGATTAAGAAGGAGATTGAAACAATGAAATCACTAGTATGCACCCTAGATATCAATTAAAAAATCATGAGAATAAGAATGGATGAATAATCAATACTTAATTAAAATTGATATAATATACTCAAATCCACATCTCACAATGCATAAAAGATCCTTAAGGTTTCAATCTTCGTCCACCAACAAAAGTAAATTAGTCGTGCAGGGCCATAAAAAATCCAAAGAAGAAGAGAATAAAAGAAGAAGATGATTAAGAATTTGATGATTTGATCCACCAACAAAACTAGGTCTATGGAAATGGCACTTCTATTACCTTTGCAACTACTTTTGCAATGGAACTTTCTTTTTCCTGAAAATTTTGCCTTAATG